>JAOTQR010141749.1:0-20471 GCA_025774065.1 Solanum ossicruentum | reverse complement strand
CTGGTGAGTTGATTTACTTCAAGTTTACTTGCACGATTTCACTCTTGAATTGCCTGGTTTTATACTAGCATTGCACACCCACCAAGTATTTGACAAAATTTTTGGTTAATGTGTCTTGAGTTGTTGAAGGCCTAATGCTTGGCATACGAGTTAAGTTACTTTATGATGATGAAAGGATGGTATTTATGTGATGATTTCATGATATGTACCTAAATAGTGTTGTGAGTTGACCATAATGAATTGAGGGGTTGATACCTCAATCACCTTCAATGGGGGTGGTAAGTCATCAACCAATTGAGGGGTTGACACTACAATCACTTCTGGCGGAGGGTGGTTATGTCTGACAACCAATTGAGGGGTTGATACCTCAATAGCCTCGGATGGGGGTGGTAATCCTTCAACTAATTGAGCGATTGATACTTCAATCACTTCTGATAGAGGGTGGCCATGTCCATCAACCAATTGAGGGGTTGATTCCTCAATCACTTCTAAGGGGTAGTCTACCTTGGATTCTAAGTACTAAATTGCTTGGTCTATGATGATGGTCTCTTCCTTAACATGCAATATGTCCTATATAAGCATGTTTTACTTCAAGTATCATTCATACATGTCATATTGTTATTATGTTATCCATTGCTTATTATATTGCATTTTGACTATGATGCATATCTCTTGTTGCATTGCATCCTACATACTTAGTATATTCAAATAGACAAACACATACTCTATGACTACATGATGTTACAATGTAGGAACCAAAGCTCCTCACAATCATCCTCATCCTCCCCGTGGTTAGTACTATCTCTACAAAGCAAGTTGGTGAGTCCTCAATTTTGGGGACAATGTCATTGATCTTATGTTATGTATAAAGACTCTCTTTCTTTTATTGTATATTTTGACTATGAGGGTGAGCCCAGTTGCTTATCTTGGAACCCGTTAAGTTCTACGTTTAAAGGTTTTGTTGGACAAGTTATGTAATTATGTTTGAGCTTGACTCTCTTAGACTCTTTGATGTATTATGATATGGAAGACTTCTCATAGCCCCTTTTTCCTTTACTTCTATTCTTTTAATGTTGTTTAGTTGCTTCTACGACCAAGGATGTATAATGATATGCTAAGAGGCTTGTTTGGGTCCCTTCCGGTTCCCCATTCACCATGTCACGTCTAGGCGCTAGGCTTGGGTCATGATAGAGGTGTGAAAACCATCAACCAATTGAGGTGCTGATTCCTCAATTGCATTTCCAAGGGGATAGTAGGCCTTGGATTCTATAATGATGGTCTGTTACTACACATGTCACATATTCTATATAAGCATGTTTACTTCAAGCATCAGTCATGCATGCCATATTGTTATATGCTCATCCATTGCCTAATTATGCATTTCGATTATGTTGCTTATCTCTTGTTGCATTGCATCCTACATACTTAGTATATTTAAATATACTAACACATACTCTACACCTACATGATGTTACAATGTAGGAACCAGAGCTCAACTTGATCATCCTCCTCCGCATTATGGCTAGTATTATCTCTTGAAGCAAGTTTGGTCTGTCCTCAACTCCGAGGATAATATCTTTGATCTTATGTTATGAAAAGAATTTCTTTTCTTTGATGTATGCTCTTGACTAAGAGGGTGAGCCTGGAAAGTTGTCTTTGCCCCTGCTAAACTCTAAGTTTAGAGGTGTTCTTGGACAAGTTATATAATGAAGTTTTGAGCTTTAACTCTCTCAACTCGTGTATGTTTTTAAGCTATGAAAGACTCTCTTAGCCCTTTTATCTTTATTTTATGTTCTCTTGTTGTTGTTTAGTTACTTCTGAGACCAAGGATGTGAAATCATATGCTAAGAGCCTTGTTTGGGTTCCCTATTCGCCGTGTCACATCTTGATTCTGGGTCCGAGTCGTGACAAAATCAATCAATTGAACCCTCTTAAGGACTTTAGAGTTATAGACCCTATCCAATCAATCCTATTTTGACAACAAAAGTTATTGAGTTTTTGAGTTTAACTTGGACTTACTCTTACCCAAATGGTGCTTAGTACTCCTCCAAAGTCTCAATGCTCATATCAATGAGTCTCATAAGGACCCTTTTTGATCCATCAAAATCAAGCCTTTTGGCCTATCAGCCATCTAATCAATTTTTAATATCCTCTTTCGAGAGGGGTTCAGAGAATCGTTAAGAGGACTATCAATTTAGACTAATCATTTGAATTCAATTATGAAGATTCTCGGGACTTTCAAGTTCTATCAACATCATCATTATGCTCAATCACCATCACAATCATAAGCATACTGTCAAGGCTCTAGACATAACTTCTAGGTTCATTTATACAAATATTTTTATTAAATAATATCTAGAATTTATGAAATTACTTATGCAAAAATATTTGTTCAATAAGTCAAGTTCATGATGATCATCAAGAATGTAACAATACATAGAATATATAGTTTGAAGGAAAACCTTCAAAGTAACATGCACGAAGACTCAACACTTTAGCAAGCTTTCTACTATGAAGTTTTTGAGGCAATATAATTGGGATTTATGTGGTAATTGATGAAATTTGTTATATTCAAGAAATTAACTTATGATAACTATCAATTATATAATAGCATGTAAGAATGTTATAGGATTTTAGAAAAAATTTCAAGAAAGCATTAATGGAGGCTAAATCTTCACAATTCATTAATCTGTGTTATGAGGCATACGAAAGAACTCTTTTCATGTTTTGGATAGCCTTACATACCTGGAAGAGAAAAATCTCTTGAAGAAACCTTTGTTTGCCCTTAAATATGAAGAATCCTAGTCTCTTCTTTTGGAGAATTTTGAATAGCAATTATAATGTTTTCAAGGATTTTTGCATTAATGGGAGGCTAGATATATGATAAGTTAGCAAAGTTAATTAGGGGTAAAATGTCAATAATAACCTTTTGAGATAGTCAAATAGTCATAATAATTGAAAAATGATCTTTTTATGAGTTTCAAGGGCCAAAACGACAGTCTATAGTCCCCATCGCCAAACCATTCAGTGGTATGCCAAATAGGGTCCCCTGGTCACCCTTCTTTTAATAGTTTCTCTACCTTTTCAGAAAATTTGGGTGGTCAAATTCATTGGATCCCTGAAGTTGATAGTCTAGACACATTTTAGTAAAATAGTCATAACATTTTACGACGAACTCTGATCAAGGAAAAACAGATGTGCTGGAAACATAATTCAAAGATCTTTAATTTGATACATTATGGTCACCTAACTCAAATGTTAAGAGATATCTATCCATTTGAAATTGACCCTTCTATTAACTCACATTGAAACTTAGCCGATGGAAAAGTTTTGAACTTGACTTGGCCTTGAGTGTCCCTTATGATCTCAAACCACATCTAACACACTTCAATAATTTAAGAGAATACCTTAACATACATTTATAACCTTGAAGTTATTGGTTCACAGAGTTTCATAAACTTTCATATCAAAACCCAGTCAGTAAGGATGGTTTCATCTCAAATCAATGTTAAAAGATCTTTGTGGGATTTATTCATCTCAACTCTAGTATACCACTATAGAAGAGATTTTTACATCCATACTCAAGGTTAGAATTAGTTGGTATGATCGCGTACACATAAGAGGGATGTTTGAATCTTAACTTAGAAGGTTTCAAGGTGTTACAAGACTGATATAGAACACCTGGGCCTGATAGAGGTGAGCATTAGCTCAATTGTAACTCAACTTAGGGTCCTTATTATCCATAATTCTCGTGTTATCCTATTTTGGCCTTTTGGATAACACGCTTGGATTTGTTTGATAATGGAATTGATTTAGTCAGGCTTTCAGGCTGCATTGAGGTATTTAGAGATACAAGAAGTGGTTATGAAGGTTGGGGACAACACTAGATATAGGGAATTTTAAGTAGCTTACTTGGAATCCATAATCATTGACACTATCAGGAGGTTTCACTTGCAGTTCGAGGTCCGAATCTGTGCTTCCTATTATTGATTACTCAATCTCTTATGCAAAGTTGACATATAGAGTTCAGCTGAAACATCCCAAAAAGTGCCCGAAAATGTTCCGCAAAAATGCCCATAATCGTAATTACTATATATCTCAAATTTCGTGCGTGATATCGAAAATCTGACTTCATATTCTTTAGTAGTGGGAAATATTGAGTGTGAAGTAGGTATAATTCGAACTATAGAGAAATCGTAGAAAAATTTAAATTTTTCAAGTTTGCACTAAATAGTAGGGGTGCACGTTGGCTCCGCGACACAGAGTCATCGCGGAGCAGTGTATTTTATTATCAGTTTTTCTTATTTTTGCCTAAGCTTTCGTATGAGTAAAAACACCTTCACATAGTGATTTTTCAACCTCATATCACTCAAGACATTCCCCAAAACCCTCTCTCACACTTCGCCAAATATTTCATCCTAAATCTAGTGTCCTAAACTCATTTCGGATATCAATAATTTCATTCAAGCTTCAAGTTCTTATTCAAGTCTTCATCATAAAAATCTCCAAAGTTGAGGTATCTGGGTTTCAACTATTGGGTCCTTTCACCCATAGTACCCAATCTTCCTTTTTATATAAATTGCATATTTTCAAGTTGATTTATCTTTGGGTACTACTTACTATTAATTGATTATAAACAATATTGGGGTTTCATGAAATGTGGACTGTTTAAGAATGTTTTGAGTAAGAACCTATGTTCTACAGTGTGATTCGATGAGAGATTTCAATGTATCTTGCATGAGGATGTTACCAAGTGTTGGTGGGTTAATTGAAATTAAGTTTTCTTACATGATTTCACTGTTGAATTGCATGATTTTGAACTAGAATGACACACCCACCTATTGTTTGATAAAATATCCGGTTATGGATTCTTGAGTTAATGATGACCTATTGCATAGACTATGAGTCAAGTGGCTTTATGATGATGAAAGGAATATATGTATATGTTGAATTCATGAAAAGCAACTATAGTGTTGCAAGTTAATCACACCTTATTGAGGGGGTGCTATGCCTCAACCACTATGATGGAGGGTGATATGTCCATCTACCAGTTAATGGGGTATATACCTTAACCACTATGATGGAGGCTGCTATGTCCATCCACCATGTTGAGGGGTATATACCTTGGCTACTTTGGTAGGGGGTGACATGGCCATCTACCATATTGATGTATGTATACCTTGATCACTATGATGGGGGGGGGGGGTGATATGCCCATTTACCAAATGAGGGGTATATACCTCAAGCACCTTCCAAGAGGGTGACATGCCTTGGATTTCAAGTACTAATTTGCTTGGTCTATGATGATGGTCTCTTTCTACACATGTAATAGGTTCTATACAAGCATATTTTACTTCAAGCATTGATCATGCATGTCATATTATTATTATACTATCCATTGCCTATGTCTATGCATGTTGATTATGTTTCCTATCTCTTGTTGCATTGTATCCTACATACTTAGTACATTCAAACATACTAATGCATACTCTATGCCTACATGATATTGCCATTTAGGAATCAGAGCTCCTCACAATCACCCTCGTCGTGGCTAGTTGTTACATCTTTGAAGATAAGATATTGGTGAGTCCTCAAAGTTTAGGGACATTAGCTATGCTACTCTTGCCTTTGTCATTTCTTGATGTTGAACTCTCTACATTATGAGGGTGAACCCGGAAAGTGTCTTGGCCCCCGCTCAAGTCTATATTTAGAGGTGTTGTTGGACAAGTGATGTAATCATGCTTTGAGATTTGGCTCTTTTATGATTTATACTATTAAATACTTCCCTTAGTCCCTTTATCCTTGTTTATACTTTCTTGATGTTGTTTACTTTTCTTCCACGATCAATGATATGAGATTGATATGCCAAGAGGCTTATTGGGTCCCTTCGAGTTTCCATTCATCATGTCATGTCATGTTTAGGCCCTAGGCATGCGTCGCGACAAACTTTGTATTCGAGTACTATGTTATTAATAGTCCTCGTCATCCAACACACCACATCGATTTGACTCTTGTTCATAGTTGTGAAGTGCACCACAACTATAAGTAAGAGGCTATAAGGCATTTTAGGAAATGTTTGCCTTCTTCTTGATGTATGTCCTGCTATAGAAGTTAAGGTAAGGTTTTCCCCTACCAAATTTCCTTTGCTATGCTAGATCATGCCTATTTCTAGAGGAAGAAAAGCTCGTACACCTGAAGAACAACCAGCTCATGAAGAGTTCCGGGAAGCTATTGCCATGTTAGCTCAAGCTATGACTAATCAAATCAACCAAGGGGACCAAGCCCCTCATGCTCCTACTCCGACATCTAGGGTGAGGGATTTTATGAGGATGATCCTATCAGATTCCATAGGTCTAAAGTGCATGAAGATCCTCGAGAATTTATTGATGAGGTATACAAAGTATTGTTAATTATGGGTGTTAGGTTGAGGAAAAAGGAGGAGTTGGTATCCTAACAACTCAAAGGTATGGTTCAAATATGGTTTACTCAATGGAAGGAGGAGGATAGGAACAACATTGTGATCCTTTAGGAGAAGTTTAAGACGACATTTCTCAACTGGTGTTTCCCTTTTAAGCTAAGGTAGGCCAAAATGAAGGAATTCATGAATCTAAAGCAAGGGTTGATATGTGTGAGGAAGTATGCCCTCAAGTTCAATGAAGTATCTAAATATGTTCTACAATTAGTAGCCGAGCCAAGCTCTAAGATGAACATATTTGTGATGGGTGTGTCTGACTTGGTAAATGAAAAATGTCATGTCGTCATGTTGATAGGTCATATGGACTTGTCCCGCCTCATTACTTATGTCGAACAATTGGAGGGAGAAAAGTTGAGCAAGAGGAGAATGGTTGAGACCAAGACAATCTGTTTGGAGGGTAGGTTCCAAAGTCCCAAGGGTGGCCTGTTTCATCAAGACCAAAGTTCTTCCAATGCTCCTAATAGATGGTTTACTCATAACAAACCAAGTGTCCAAGGTGGTGGTGGTGTGGTTCCCAAGATATTGTAGAACTCACTATGCCCTATGCTTGAAGGATAATAGTGTTTATTATCGATGTGGTAAAATGGGTCATAAGGTGATGGACTGTCCTCATAGTCGCAACAAGGGTAGAGATGGTCATCCACAAGGGCAAGGTGCAAATGTGGGTCCTAGGGGAAGAGGAGGCCAACAAGGTGGTGCCCAAGACACAATCGATTTTATGCTATCCAAGGTAGACAAAGGGTAGATGAGGTACCCAATGTCGTCCCTGGTATGTTACAAAAAATTTATTTTGATGTGTATGTATTGATAGACCCGGGTGCTACTCTTTCTTTTGTTACTCCTTTTGGTGCCAAAATGTTTCATGTTAACTCCGAATTATTGTGTGAGCCATATAAGGTGTCTACACTCGTTGGTGCATCTATTGTTACTAGAATTGTCCATATAAATTGTCTTGTTTTCATTTTACATAAAATATTGCCTTGTGATTTTGTTGAGTTTGATATGGTGACTGTCAATGTCATTCTTGGAATGGATTAGTTGCATGCATATATGCCTCTATTGATTATAGAACCTGTAGGGTCAAATTCCAAATCCCTAATGAACTCACCTTTGAGCGGGTGATTCATGATGTGGTGGTCAAGGGTAGATTCATTTTTGCATTAAATCCCAAAAGTTGATTTCTAAGTGGTGTCTCTATCATCTTGTGAGGGTTAGGGATATTGAGTCCAAAGTCCATTTTATAGAGTCGTTTCCGGTGGTTAATGAGTTCCGTGACGTATTTCCTAGTAAGCTTCCTGTTGTTCCTCTCGAAAGGGAAATAAATTTTGGCATAGACCTCCTTCCCGATACTCATACCATATTTATTCCCCTTTGTTGTATGGCCCCGACAGAGTTGAAGGAGTTGAAGGAGCAATTGAGGGATTTGTTAGAGTATGTCTAGCCGATCATCTAAAGGTGCACCAGTGTTATTTGTGAAGAAGGATGACACTCTTAAAATGTGCATTGACTACTACCAACTTAATAAGGTCATCGTGAAGAATAAGTTTCCTCTACCAAGGATTGATGATCTTTTTGACCAACTTCAAGGGGCTAGTCACTTCTCTAAGATTGATATTCAGTCCATGTACTACCAAGTGAAAGTAAGGGAGTGTAACATTCCCAAGATGGCTTTTTGGACTAGTTATGGAGACTTTGAGTTTGTGGTTATGTCCTTTAGTTTGACTAATGCACCTGCTATCTTCATGGATTTTATCAATAGGGTTTTAAACCGTACCTTGATTTGTTTGTGGTGGTTTTTGCCAATGATATCTTGATCTATTCCCATAGTGAGGCGGAGAATGTGGATCACTTGAGGATGGTGTTGTAAATCTTGAGGGAGTAGAGGTTGTATGAAAAATGTGAGTTTTGATTGAAAGAGGTCGTCTTTCTAGGTCATGTTGTGTCGGGTGATTGTATCAAGGTGAATCCTAAGAAGTTGGAAGAGATTAGAAATTGGCCTAGACCTTTGACTCTATCAGACATTAGAAGTTTCTTGGGTTTGGCAGGTTACTACTGGAGGTTTTTTAGCGGTTTCTCTTCTATTGCATCTCCCCTGAATAAGTTGATCGAAAAGAAGGAAAAATTTGTTTGGATTGATGAATGTGAGAAGAGTTTCCAAACTTTGAAAGATAAGCTTGTATTCGCTCTTATCTTATCTCGACAGAAAGGATTGGAAGGGTTCATGATGTATTGTGATGCCTCAAGAATTTGTTTGGGTTGTGACTTGATACAAAGTGGTAAGGTGATAGCTTATGCCTCTAGACAACCTAAGTTGCATGAAAAGAACTATCCTACCCATGATCTTGAATTAGCCGCCGTGGTATTGGCTTCTAAAATTTGAAGTCCTTATTTGTATGGGGTTCATGTTGATGTGTTCACCTATCATAAGAGTCTCCAATATGTGTTCACCAAAAAGGATCTCGACTTTAGACAAAGAAGGTGGTTAGAGCTTCTTAAGAATTATGATATGAGTGTGCATTATCACCCCAGTAAGGCTAATGTTGTGGCCGATACTCTAAGTAGGGTGTCATTGGTAGCCTAGCACATGTTGATGATGGGGGCAAGGAGGTGGCTAGAGAGGTCCATCGGTTTGCTAGATTGGGGGCTAGGATGGAAGAGGTTGATAATGGTGGTCTCGTGGTTGTTAATGGTGGTAAGTCTTCATTGGTTGAGGAGGTAAAGGCAAAGCAAGATCTTGACCCCGCCTTATTAGAATTGAAGTCCTTCGGTGAGAGATGGTAAGGTGGAGGTTTTCTCCAAATGGGGAGATGATGCCCTTAGGTACCAAGGTAGGTTGTGTGTGCCTAATGGTGATGACTTGAGAGAGAAGATTTTAGATGAGGCTCATAATTCTTCCTATTCTATTCACCCCAGTTATACAAAGATGTATAGGGATTTGAGGGAAGTATTTTGGTGGGGTAGTATGAAGAGAGACATTGCTAAGTTTGTATCTGATTGTCATATTTGCCAACAAGATAAAGTTGGGCATCATAGGTCGGGTGGCCTAGCCCAAGATATAGAATTTCTACTTGGAAGTGGGAGGAAGGTAACATGGATTTTGCAGTTAGCTTGCGTAACACTAGAAAGCATTTTGATTCTATTTGGGTTGTGGTTGATAGAATTACAAAGTTAGCTCATTTCCTACCGGTCAAAATTACATATGGTTCTGAAGATTATGCTAGATTGTACATTCATGAGTTGGTTAGATTGCATGGGGTGCCTTTGTTATCATTTCGAATCGTGGTTCTCAATTCACTTCTTACTTTTGGAGGTCCTTCAAAAGAGGTCTTGGTACCAAGGTAAAGCTTAGTATGACCTTTCACCCTCAAACGGATGGCCAAGCCAAACGAACTATCCAAACTCTTGGGGATATGCTTAGATCTTTTGGTTTGGAGTTTAAGGGGAGTTGGGATGAACATATTTCACTTGTTGAGTTTGCTTACAACAATAGTTATAATTCAAGCATTGGTATGACTCCTTTTGAGGCTCTGTATGTTAGACGTTGTAGGTCACCAGTTGGATGGTTTGAGTGGGTTATATGGCTTTGTTAGGCCTAGATTTGGTTTTGGAGGCCATGGAGAAATTGAGGATCATGAGGGAAAGGTTGAAAATAGCCTGAAGTCGACAAAAGTCCTATGCCGATGTGAGGAGAAGGGATATTGAATTCAGGGTTGGTTATTAGGTCTGTTTGAAGGTCTCACCCATGAAGGGTGTGGTTCATTTTAGTAAGAAAGGTAGATTTGTGGGTCCTTATTGAGTGTTGAGGAGGAATGGTAAGGTGGCCTACGGGTTGGAATTTCCCATCGATACGAATATGGTTTATGCGGTCATCCAAGTGTCTATGTTGAGAAAGTGTATGGCTGACCCAAGCTATTGTGTCTCTTGATGTTGGGTGTTTTTGAAGACAATTTGAATTATGAAGAGGTTCTAGTAGAAATTCTGGATAGACAAGTGAAGAGGTTGAGGAATAAAAATGTAGCTTCGGTTAAGGTCCTTTGGAGAAACCAACAAGTTGAAAGTGCCACATGGGAAAGCTGAGGCAGACATGAAAAATTGATATCGTTATCTCTTCCATTCAACTCAAGCCTAAGGTAAGTCAAGTCCCCTATGTAATTTGAAATCTTATGTTATAGCCCTTAAGAAATTCGCATGCATTCATGTTTACGTTGACAAGCTCATGGTGATTTTTGACACTTATGTCGAGATTTTTGAAAGTGGTATTTAAGTGCAGTGTTGCATTCTTGTTTGGGCTGATTCCTTGATTATTCTTCTTATATACGCTTCTTTGACATTTGGTGATGAATGTTCCCAAGGGGTAGATATTCAAACGCCTCAAAAAGTTCCCGAAAATATGCCTCAGAAATGTCAATAATCATATTTTCCATATATCTCAAAATTCGTGCGTGATATCAAAAATCTGAATTTATATTCTTGATCAGCGGGCCAAATTGAGTGAGAAATGGGTATAAACCCAATTTTAGAGCAACCTTAGAAAAATTTGATTTTTTCAAGTTTACACAAAATAGTAGTGGTGCGCGTTGGCTCTACGATGCAGAGCAGTGTATTTTGTTGCTAGCTTTTCTTGTTTCAGCATAAGGCTTTGGGGACTTGGGCCTAAGCCTTCCTATGCATAAAAACACATTTACTTAGTCATTTTTCAACCACATATCACTCAGGACATTCCCCAAAATCTTCTCTAACACTTTGCCAAATATTTCATCAAAAATCAAGTGACCCAAACTCATTCCGGATCTCAAGAATTTCATTCAAACTTCAAGTTCTCATTAAAATTTTCATCAAGTAAATCTCCAAAGTTTAGATACGCGGGTTTGAACCATTGGGTCCTTACACCCATGATGCCCAACCTTCCTTTTTATCGAATTGCATATTTTTAAGTTGGTTTATCTATGGGTACTACTTACTATGAATTGATTATAAACTATGTTGGGGTTTCATGAATGTGGACTGTTTGAACATGTTTGAAAAGAGCTATGAACCTATGTTCTATGATGGGATTTGATGAGGGGTTAGAATGTATCTTGCATGATGGTGTTACCAAGTGTTGGTGGGTTGATGAGCATTAAGTTTTATTACACGATTTCACTCTTGAATTACATTATTTTGAACTAGAATTACACTCCCACCAAGTGTTTGTTAAAATGTCCGATTATGGATTCTTGGGTTATTGATGTCCTATTGCATGTCTTATAAGTCAATTGGTTTTATGATAATGAAACAAATATATGTATATGTTGAATTCATGAAAAGTAAAAATAGTATTGCAAGTTGACTCCACCATGTTGAGAGGGTGTTATGCCTCAACAACTATGATGGAGGGTGCTATATCCATTTACCAGTTAAGGGGTATACACCTTAACCACTATGATGGAGGTTGGTATTTACATCTACCATGTTGAGGGGTATATACCTTGGCCACTATGGTGGGGGGTGATATGCCCATCTACATGTTAAGGGGTATATACCTTGACCACTATGATGGAGGGTGATATGCCCATCTAGCAATTAAGGGGTATATACCTCAATCACCTTCCAATGGGGTGACATGCCTTCGATTTTAAGTACCAGTTTTCTTGGTCTATGATAATGATCTCTTCCTACACATGTAATTATATTCTGTACAAGCATGTTTTTCTTCAAATATTGGTCATGCTTGCCATATTATTATTATACTATCTATTGCTAATGTCTATGCATTTTTATGATATTGCTTATTTCTTGTTGCATTGCATCCTACATACTTAGTATATTCAAATATACTAATGCATACTCTATGCATACATGATGTTATCATGTAGGAACCGGAGCTTCATACGATCACCCACTCCGTGGCTAGTTGTGACATCTTTGAAGATAAGCTATTTGTGAGTCCTCAAAGTTTCGGGACATTATCTATGCTACTAATTTCATAGTATTGAACTCTTTACACTATAAAGGTAAGCCCGGAAAGTGTCTTGGCCCTTGCTCAAGTCTATATTTATAGGTGTTGTTGGACAAGTGATGTAATTATGCTTTGAGATTTGACTCTTTTAGGATTTATTCTATTAAAGACTTCTCTTAGTCCCTTTATCCTTGTTTATACTTTCTTGATGTTTTTACTTTGTTTTCACTACTAAGGATGTGTTGATGTGCTAAGAGGCTGGTTCAGGTCCCTTAGGGTTCCCATTTGTCGTGTCACATCTAGGCCCTAGGCTTGGGTCGTGACATCAGCTCCTTTGATCTCATCACTGCACTTACAAGAAGGTCACATGTCTGATTCAAGGTTCAAACTCTATAACCATTACAATTTTTGATTTTGTTGTTACTTCTACTGTAGCGGGACTCATCTACAATTTGAGGTCTGATATCTATTCTTTCCCCATTTAGAACTAGGAAATTTTGGCACTTCGGGAATACCTTAGTTCTACTTGGTTCCTTTATTCTTAGCTTAGCTTTTCTTTGTAATTGATGGACTTATGAGGGTTTGTTTGTCTTTTTACTTTAAGTTGGGCATGATTGTACCTTCTAGGCTTAAGGGAGGTCTTATTTGGGTTTAGTTACTTTTTAGGTCTTTTTTGTACTTTTACACTTTGGTGCATACATTTACTATTTATTCTTGACCCTTGTTATTCTTCTAGTAGTTCCTATTGGATTTAATTTTCTTATTCAGTCGGTCTATGATACCTACTGAGTACCTACTTCTTATTTCTCATACTATACTTTGCAGTTATTTTCATGATGCAGAGTCAAGTACCAATTACTATCATCGTCATTTGAGATAGAAGTAGCTAGTATTGGGAGTCGAAGGTGAGCACACATCGCCCTGGATTATTATCATCTGCTTTGTATATTTTATGGTTTAGATAATGCTATTGAGACAAGATTTTTGTGATTGTATATATTTTTGTCCACTTTTGGAACTTGTAATCTTTTAGTGTCTCTATACTAGTGACCTCTAGGTTCTAGGAGGAATTTTATTTTATTTTTATACATTTTTGTCTCTTCTCATGTTGATTGTACTTTATTTGTATTCTGTTATTTAGTTTCCACCCATATACCTATTACTAGATGTTCCAACTTATAGGTTAACTTATCTACCAACGACATAGAGTTGGAGTCATCACAGCTCGAGAAATCAGATCGTGACACCACCATAAGAACTTTTTAGCATAATACTTGATGCTCGGTTCCTTTAATCCACGAGGCTCTCTAATAAATCCATATAAGATAGGAAGGTTCTATATCCTGACAGGATATAGGGTAGCAAACAGAGGGGTGATTTCTTTTCTCATCACCACTGGTTGGAAGTCTGCAATACTCAAAAACTTCAGCCACAACACACAACACAATCTGTCTAAGTACATAAACTGTTTCACGTTTTAAGCTACTTGATCACGTTTGAACACATAGAACATTTAAAGGAACAATTCCCAACCTTTTATTAATTTCACAACAACAAAAGAAAAGACTTCAACAATTTTTCTAAGGCACAAAACACTCTCTAACGCCTTAGACGAATTTCTGCCCTACATAAATAATGACTGCACGAGATAGTTACAATTGCTCATGTGCTTGGCATATGGCCCTACTAGATAAGCCTATCTGAAACAAACTAACTTTACAACCTTCATACTCCAACAACTAGAAGATAATTCGAATTTATACAAAGCCACATATGTGCCACACACGTCTTCCATGTCTTACGCAAATCTGCACCTTGCCCAACACTTAAATATTTTTTTTGCCTTCCAAAACATGGTTTTATTTCTTCATTCTTTCCATTATTGTGCCCACACATAAATCAGCCTTGTCTTGCCATCTTTAAGTCCTAAAGTCTTTCCTTGTATAGCCAACACACTTGCCCAACCTTACCAATCCTTAGTCTTGTCAAGCAACACGCTGCCTTGCCTTCCTCTGCTGATGACACTTCCTTGCCTTGTTCCCAAGTTTGCTTAGCCGTCACTCAAGTATCCTTGATCATTACATCCAAGGTCACTTGCCAACACTCAATTATCTTGAACACTTTACTTCACTACCGACATTTTGCCGCACAGCCACACTACATTTCTTTGCCACCTACATGCCAAGTCCAATGTAGAAGTCCTTGCCATGTCACTTAGTTAGACTGGGGTTAACCAGTAGCCGTCTCTGTTAGGATGGTTAGTTGTACAACATGAGTTCACATGGTGTGTGATTGTAAGAAACTCCCCAAGAAAAGTCAAGTTATATTTTTTTGAATTGCTATTATTGCATATATTCAACTTTAAGTTTTATTGTTAAAGGCCATGTGCATATTTTACAATTCAATTGAATTTGTTTTTGTCTAACTTTAATATTACTAATTCAAATACTCCACATATTATACATTCCATAAACTGATATAATTCGGTACTACGTATTTTAGTGATGTAGATTCAGGTCTTTAGGTTCGACAATAGATGTATAATTAGGACCACCTTTATCCAGCTTTGCTAAGAGCTTCTTTCTTTTCGAGAGCTCTAATTTATGTTGAGTACGAGTAGTTAGTATAGTAGAGCATTCACATACCTTGATGATACTAAAGGCTTCAAAAATGAGTTGGTTGAGATAAAGCTTTCACCACTGCTTTACAAACATATGCATTATATATCTTTTATATTTTTAAACAAAGTTATTGAGGTTATTTTCCAAATTTATCACATGCTTGTTTTTTGAAAGCATTTGCAAGTGTCATCGTACGTAATCAGTAGAAGGCCAGACTAAGAGTTTTGCTTCGGACCAACAATGATTTTTGAGTTCGATAATGTCTAGAGTGTAGGGTCGGATCATGACAATAAATGAAATAAATAGATAAATGATCTAAGTGCAAGATATCAAGTACATTACAAGATCGTGAAACAAACACGTGACCTTGAAATTCTCCTCAGTTGTGAGCACAATTGTCACTTGCTTTTTGTTCTTTGAATTTACATAAATATAAATAAAAAGTTTAAAAACCCTTCATTGGTTGTACTTAATTTTACTTGTGGTATTAGATGTAACTAGGCACTTGCTAAATAATAAGTGCTCTAGGTGTGATATCTAGACTTCATTAGTTTTTATTTCTCGAATTATTGCGTACAATTGCATGTGTATTAAAATTCAACATCATGTTTTTGGCATTGTTGTCGGGACATAAAAATTAGCAAATTTCTTCTTTTTCATTTACTGTTTGTTTGTTCGAGTGTTGACAAATTTATTTTAGACATTATTTTTATATAGGCAATATCTAGTTACAAACTCACATTCACCTAATTGCGGTCGAATTTCATCTTGAACATGACAGAGTACTTCACCAGAAAAGGAAATAGGCTGCTCTTCGGCAGTTTTGTTCAAATTAGTTCTATCTAGTGCAGTAAAGAAGTGAATTCTTGTAGAAATGGCGACACCTCCAATGGTAGTATGCAATTTGGCAATCCCACTCACAAGTAGTTTCACTTATAGCCTCTGTAGACTAGTGCAGGATGTAGATTATAGCTGAAGTAGAAAATAGTGCAATATTGCACAGCAGTGGACAATTTAGAAGTCTTCCAGATGAGGATCCATAGGAGAATATTCAAAACTTTTGGAAATCACTTATATATACATACCCATAGGAGTCTTAATCGGTTATGTTGGACTTACTCCGTTCCCATTTTCAATTCATTGAGAAGCCAAGACATGGTTTAAGGCTGAACCATCAAATTCCAATGCTCTATGGAATGATCATTCTTAAAATTTTCTTTACATTTATTTGCATTTGGGAAGACTACATGATGAAAGAGAAAGACCTTATGCTTCAATTAGAGAGGGAGAAAACTTATAGACATGGAAAAAACTTATAGACATGGGAAAGATTCAAATCCATGATCAGAAATCACTAGCATTATTATCATAGTAATGAGGCATTAGTGCATATATCTATTTAGAGTGGTGAGCTACACATTAAGATCATGTATCTAAGTTGTGTGGAATAAATTCAGATTTGTTGGACTTCATGGGAAATATGCAACAACAAAAACAACATTCCAGTAAATCATATATCGTGGGGTCTAAGGAGGATAGAGTGTTTGCAGGCCTTACCACTACATCATGGATATAAAGAGACAATTTCTAAGAGGCCCTCGGCTCAAATGTGCCCACCCTAAATAAAATATAAAAAAAATATATAGAATAACAACTAAAATGAAGAGCAATATCAATTTTATGAGGAAAAAATAATAAAAATAGTAGAATAAAGAAAAAGGGTTAGAACACAATCATTATAGCTTGAGTAATCCTATGTTAAACTTAAAACCATCACAAGACAAGATAACATTCTACCCCAACTAACCTTCTACACTGATATGCGACTTCCACTCCTTTCGATCTAAGCTTATGTCCTAGGTGATATGAAGTTGTGTCATATCATGTGTAGTCACTTCACCACAATACTTTTTCAGTCTAACACTACCCCTCCATATACCCCCAAAATCCAACCTCTCGCACCACCTAAATAGGGCATTGACACACCTCCTTTGCATATACCTAAACATGTCATCTT
Organism: Solanum ossicruentum; assembly: GCA_025774065.1. Taxonomy (NCBI): domain Eukaryota; kingdom Viridiplantae; phylum Streptophyta; class Magnoliopsida; order Solanales; family Solanaceae; genus Solanum; species Solanum ossicruentum. Next base: position 3,420 of record JAOTQR010141749.1, on the reverse strand, counting down.
TAAATAATATACACCATGGAACCTCATTCAAAGAGACTATGTAATCTCATCCATAACAAAGCAAAAAGAAAAGGGATCAACACAGAACATTGACCTAGTCCCATCTCAATAGGAAAATACTTTGAGTCTTAACATGGAACATTGATGTAGTCCCATCTCAATAAGAAAATGCTTTGAACCTCCTCTTATCATTCTAACTGGAGTCTTGACTCTATCATACATATCCTTTATCACCCTAATATAAACCACCAAAATATCTTTGTCATAAGCATTTTGAAGATCATTAAACACCATATGGAGGTCCTTATTTCTTTCTATATATATATATTACTCTATTTGTCTTTGCACAAGATGGATTACTTCAGTAGTTGATTGACCCACCATGAGTACAAACTGATTCTCCAAAGTAGACACTCCTTTTCTTACTTTTTCTATACCACTCTCTTGATGACCTTTACAGTGTGGCTTATAAATTTGATACCTCTGTAATTATTATAGTTTTTGATATCATCCTTATTTTTGTAAACTAGAACCATTGTACTCTACCTCCACTCATTGGAAAGCTTAGTTGTCTTCATCAAATATCTCGTTAACCATTCCATACCTGCCTTGTCAGTGCTCTTTTAAAATTCTAAAAGAATCTTGTTATGTTTGGTCGCTCTTCCCTTACTCATCCTCCTAATAACACGTCTAACCTCCTTAACCCTAAACACCTGGTTTACTAAAAATCCTAAAGACTATGAGAGTGTACCAAATCACCTAACATGGTGTCACTATCTCCATTCTCATTAAGAGTTTATGGAAGTATACTTTCCACTCCTACTTAATGTAGGTCTTGTCCATCAATATCTTACCTTCCTCATTCTTATTAAACTGCATTTGATCCAAGTTGTGAGATTCTCTCTCTCTTCTCTCTCTTCTCTCTTTCTCGTAAGCCTATATAGTTTCTTATCCCCACGTTTTTCCTTAAATCGATATATAAGAGTTCAAAAGTTATCTTCTTGGCACTTGTGATCACTAACTTTGCTTATGTCTTTGTTGTCTTATAGATATCCATAAGCCTCTACTTTACATCCTCATTGAAACACTCCAGCCACTTTGTATATTCAACCTTCTTAACTTCCCCTTTGCCTTGAAATTCTCCATTCCACCACTAGTCTCCTTAACGACTACCAAAGATCCTTCTTGAAATCTCTAGTACCTCAGTAGTTACTTCTCAAATGCAACTAGCAGTCATGTTCCGCATATTCTTTACATTCTCACTACAACTCCAAGGCCCCAAACCAATCAACTTGTCCCTTTTCTCTTGATAAAGGGTAGGAGTTAGGCTCCCATATCTAAACTTTGATCGATTAGAAAGTGTTTTCTTCCAACTATCCCTCTTACAATCCATACAAAGGCCTCTATCACCCTTTAGAAGTAGTACATAATCTATCTATGTCATAGCTACTATGCTATGAAAGGTAACTAAGTGATTTTCCCTCTTTGGAAAACATGGGTTAACAAGAAATAGCTCAAAGGCTCTCGCAAAGTCTAAGTGTAACACCTCTCACGCGACTCAGAATGACCCTATGGCATATTTCGTGAATATCATGGAATACATATGTTTTTTTTTTGGCAAATCCGAATTAATATTCTTTTTCAGGAGGACAAATTATGTAGGAAAAGGATCGTGTTTGATTTTTAGGTCAATTGTATCGAAAATAATTTTTTAGTTTATTTGCCCTTAACCAAAAGAGTGTGTCACCAATCTGCCTCGCTGCTTGGTTCCACGATAGTACAAAAGTGGATAAACTCATTCCTAGGAAAATCAGGAAAAAATTAAACTTCACATGAAAATGACCTCTTCAAGAGCATGTCCGCGTCGCCCACTTGTTCCTCACTATGTAATTTTTTTTGAAAATTTTCAGATTCAAATGAGGTCAATTAGGACATATACCAATATCCTTATATATGTAAATCCCCAAACATTCTCTCATTTTTTCCCTAATGTTCTCTCAAACGCTCGCTAAATCCTCTCAAAACCTCCCATTATTCCCCATACAAAAATCCTCCAAGCTTTTGGGATTTCAAGTTCTCCCATTTAAGGTCATGACTCAAAGTGGTTCCTCAAACTTTTCCAAGTTTTCTTCTTCATGTTTCAAGACATTCAGGAATGAAGGTTTTTCATCCATGGCTTCTTCCATCTATGGAGTCACAAAACCTATTTTACTAAATCCTTCAAGTTTTAATGTTTATTTCTTATGGGTACTTCCTATTACGCATGATTTATGTTGAAAATTATTATCTATTGAGTTGAATGACATGATTTCCTTTTAAGGGTTTTCTATTATGATCTATTTTATGATTTTGAAAGTTAAGAATGTTATCATACGATGAGTTACTATGAAGTTGATGATTTTATTAGAAGAATTTCATTTTTTCCTATTAGTTTGAATGACGATGTGAATAATTGTAATGAGATTTTTAAAAATGATTTAGATAGATAATTTTCACAAAATTATGCATAGTCCTCTTGAATTACATTATTTAAGGCTCTTCTCCATTAGCCACTCAATTTTTACATCATGTTTCTAATAAAGTATGATTTCCTAATGGTGAGAGTTCAATTTTATGTTATGAAGGTTTATGAATGTTAGAATCCCTCTTATGAATGTTAAAGGTGGTGATAAGGACAATTCTCATAGCAAGATAGATCCTCTTGTGATAAGGACAATTCTCACTTGATGGATTTCATGTTTTAATGAGGTACTCCTTTTATGATGATGCTATATTTTCAAGATTATGAATGACTATGATTTTGCATATGTTTTTAAATGTATTTCATTGAAATGACTTTGCACCGAATAGGTCATGGTCGTGGAATTTGGTAAGAGAATCCTCGAAGTAACCTCATATCTCATTAACTATGTGCCACTATAGGAGCCCTTATAGGGTATGCTAGTGGATCCATGTAGGTCTTTTTATTCACTAAAGATGCATGTCCTATTTGACGGAGTTCTACCTGGCAAGTAGACTCCCCGTTCTAATATAGGCGATTATTTAGATTCTAAGTAGTAGCGCACATGGTCGTAAATGTCAGTAATGATCTCCTCCCATATTTGTATGATGTTATGAAATTATGATCTTATATCTCTGTTAGACCCCGTAAATAACTCAATGAAGGTCGATTACTCATTGGGAAAAAAATTGTTGGGATTGAGATATATTGGAAATTTAATTAACTTAAGGTGCGGGAGTATGGAATTAAGTAAATTTGACGAATAAAAATTTAATTGAAGTCGAAAGTCCTTAATTGGATTTAAAATAGAAAAGTTGGGGCCTAATTGGTCAATGGGCAACTAGAGGCCCTTATGTTGCAATTTTAAAAAGATTTATGTCTATATAAAGCCTCTCTTAGTTCATTTCTTGGTCTTTCAC
>JAOTQR010141738.1:0-11166 GCA_025774065.1 Solanum ossicruentum | reverse complement strand
TCTATAGGTGTTAGCCTACGAATTCTGGCGCTGCAAGGGGCTCTAGTGCAATGTTCCAGAAAAAATATGAGTGGGTCCGCAACAAACCTGGGAAGAGGCCCTGGTGGCCAGTGGTGGTGGGGGATGCCTGGTAAGATTTTATGGGCCAAAGAACAGGAAACACACGATTTTGGCAGTTTTATGTACGTGTCTGTCTATAAATTTTGGCACTGCAGGAGGTTCCGACTCAACTTTCCTGAAAAATCATTTTAGTGGGTCTGTAATAAGCTTGTGGAAGAGGTCTAGGTGGCTCAGCGTGAGCGGGGACGCCTAGTAGGATTTTATGCGCGAAGGAACAGGAAACAGGCGATTTTAGTTATTTTCTATGGGTGTTCGCCCAAGGATTCTTGCACTATAGGGGGCTCCGGTGTAATGATTCTGAAACAAATGCAAGTAGGTCCGCTATGAGTCTAAGAAGAGGCCCAGGTGGCCCATGGCGGCGAGGGGTGCCTAGTAGGATTTTATGGGCCAAGGATCAAGAAATCGATGATTTCGACAGTTTTTTATGGGTGTTAGCCCACAAATTCTGGTACTGCAGGTGGCTCAGGCTCAATATTCCCTAAAAATCATTCGAGTGGGTTTGCGATGAGCCCGGGAAGAGGCCCAGATTGTAAGGCAGTGGCGAGGGATGCCTAGTTGGATTGTATGGGCCAAGGAACAAGAAACAGGTTCTTTTGGTAGTTTTCTGTGGGTGTTAACCCATAGATTCTAGTGCTGCAGGGAGCTCCGGTGCAACTCTCTCAAAAATTCATACGCATGGGCTTGCAATTAACTCGGGAAGAGGCCTTGGTGGCCCAGTGGCACGGGAGGATGCCTATTAGGATTTTATGAGCCAAGGAACAGGAAATAGATGATTTCGACAGTTTTCTGTGGGTGTTAGCCAAAGGAATCTGGCGCTGTAGGGTGATCCGACATAACATTTCCAAAACACCATAAGAGTGGGTTCACAACGAGCCTAGGAAGAGGCCCAGGTGGCCCGACAGTGACTGGGAATGACTGATAGGATCTTATGGGCCAAGAAATCAGAAAGAGGTGGTTTTGGCAATTTTCTGTGCGTGTTAGCCCACGGATTCTTGCACTGCAAGGGACTTTGGCACAACTTTCTTAAGAAATATACGAGTGGGTCCGCAATAAACTTAAAGAGGTCTAGGTGGCCCAGCAATGATAGGGGAGTCCTGGTAGGATTTTATTGGACAAGGAAGAGGAAAAAGGAGATTTCGACAGTTTACTTAGGTGTCAGCCCATGGAATCTGGTGCTGCACGGGGCTCCAGCCCAACCATCCCAAAAAATCATACAAGTGAGTCCACAACTGTCACAACCCAAGCCTAGGGCCTAGACATGACCGGCGAATGGGGAACTCGAAGGAACCCCAAACAAGCCTTATAGCATATCATTACACATCCTTGGTCATGTAAGCAATTAAAATGACAATGAGAGATAAGCATAAACAAGGGAATTGGGACAAAGGGTAAACTTCCATATCATAACATCAAGAAAAAAGAGAGTCAAGGCTTGTAGCATAGATACATAACATGTCCAACAACACCTCTACTACATGGATAAGAGCCGGGGCCATGAAAAACAACCGGGATCACACTCATAGTCAATACATAAATAAAGGAAATATAATCTTAGTACATAGCAAGAGATCATAAGCAACATCCCTGGAATGAAGGACTCACCAACAAGCTTGAGAGACAATCGTACTAGCCACGTAGAGGAGGTGGATGATCAAGTGGTGCACCAATTCCTACATGGTGACATCATGTAGGCATAAAGTTTGTGTTAGTAGGTTTTAGTGTACTATGTAAGTGGGATTCAATGCAACAAGAGATAGACAACATAGGCAAAATGCATAATCATAAGCAATGAATAACTTATTAAAAATATGACATCTATTAATGATGTTTGAAGTAAAACCATGGTCACAATCCAAATCAACTTGTATAGTTCATAATACATAGTTTGGGAAGAAACCTCAATTGATATAAAATAAGACCAAGCGAACTACAACTCAGAATCCCGATGTCAACCCCACATTAGAAGAAATAGGGAAGTTACTTGCCAAGGTGAACCTCCTAATGCCTAAGTGGATCCACTAAGCCTTATGTGACCTGGGTACTCGCCGCTAGTTCTTGGATTCGGGTACTCGCCTTAAGCCCGGACTCAGGTACTCGCCCCAAACCCTCATATTTAGGGTACTTGCCTCTTAGAGATTTAGGGACTCGCCTCTAATTCCTTCACCTGTGGTGTGACATAGTTCTAGGACTTGGGGACTCACCTCTAGTCCACTCGGTGCTAAGTCTAATCGCACGGAATATAGATAAGATAATCATACTTTAATAACTTGCAATATACCTATAAACATGGCACGAGTAGCTCTCAACATCATTGACCTCAAATGGTGAGCCTAACTTCAACCATAGGAATGGTCATCATCAACATTACCCTTTCATTAACACCAACATCAAAGGCTCACAAGAGGTATAATCTTAAGAAAGGGGCTTAATCCAGCCCTACAACATCATCAACATTTTCATGATCTGAACACATCTTTAGAAAGCTCATAATCATCATAGAGTCACTTGAATCATAACTCAACCAATAGATCATCAAAACTTAAAGAATCCTTAAAAAAGGCATTTTATCAAATATTTGGCGGGTGTGTAACGCCAGTGAAAAACCATGCAATTCAAGAGTACTATCATACTATAAAATCCAATGTAAAACCATCAGTAGATTGTTGGTAACACCCTCAAGCAATGTACATCAAAACCCTTCATCAAAACTCATACTAGATCTTAGATTCATAGCCCAAAACATATTAAATAGTCACAATTTCATAAACCCCAACATAGTGTGCAGTGATTTTCATAATAAACAAGAACCATGAGGAAATCAACTTTAAATCATGCAATTTTAAGGAAAGGAAGCTTATGCATCATGGGTGAAAGGAACCCATGAAAGAAAGCCACATATGTTAGCTTTGGAGATGAACCTGACGAAGATTGGAGATGGAGACTTGAAGCTTGAGTGTAATCTTTAAGATCCAAAGAAGGTTTTGGCACTTGAATTTTGAGAGAAACATAAGATTAAGTATTTGAGTGAGTATTGGGGAATGTATTATATGATATGAAGGAAAAATATGGCTAAGTATAGGTATTTTCACGTGTGGGAAGACTTAGGCCCAAGACCCAAAAGTCTTGCACCGAAATTGAAAATTAGTATCAACTTAACACATTGGCACGTCACACCAATGACGTATAGACACACTGTTTTTCGTCATTTTGGAAAATCAAAATTGTGAATAATTCGTTCTAAAATTAGGTTAGACCCTTTTCCCCTTCAATTTGACCCCTTGAACAAGAATATGAAGTCAAATTTCCAAAATAATGCACGGATTTTAAGATATATGGAAATTATGATTTCAGGCACTTTAGAGGCACATTTTCGGGCATTTTTTGGGGTCATTACAATAACAAGCCCGGAAAGAGGCCCAAGTGGCCCGGTGGCGGTGAGGGACACCTAGTAGGATTTTATGTGCCAAGGAACAAGAACAGGCAATTTTGGCAGTTTTCTGTGAGTATTAGACCATGGATTTTGGCATTGCAGAGGGCTCCGGTGCCACTTTCTTTAAAAATCATACAAATGGGTTCGTAACGATCATGAGAAGAGGCCTAGGTAGTCCGGCGGTGGCAGAGGATGATGGTTGGATTTTCTAGGCCAAGGAATAGGAAACAGTCTATTTCAGTTGTTTTCTGTGGGTTTTAGCCCATGGATTCTAGCTCTACAGATGGCTCCGGCGCAACTTTCCAAAAAATTCATACTAGTAGGTCTGTAATGAGCCCAGGAAGAGGCCTAGGTAGCCCAGTGGCGATGGGGGATGCTTGGTAGGATTTTATGGGCCAAGAAACAGGAAATAAGCGATTTTGGCAGTTTTATATAGGTGTTAGCATATGGATTCTAGCGCTGCATGGGGCTGTCGCACAACGTTCCCAAAAAAATACGAATGGGTTTACAATAAGGCTGGGAAGAGGCCCAGGTGGCCTGGCGACGGCAGGGGATGCCTTGTAGGATTTTATGGGCTAAGGAATAGGAAATAGGTCATTTCAACAATTTTCTGCTGGTGTAAACGCCCACGAAATTTGGCGCTGCAGGGTCTCCAACTCAACTTTAATAAAAGATCATTCAAGTGGGTCCGCAATGAGCCCGAAAAAAGGCCCTGGTGTCCCGACGGTGGGGGGACGCCTGGTAGGATTTTATGGGCCAGAAAATAGAAAAATAGGTGATTTTAGTGATTTTCCTATGGGTGTTAGCCTACGGATTCTGGCACTACAGGATTTTCCGATGCAATGTTCCTACAAAAAATATGAGTAGGTCCGCAGTGAGTCCGGGAAAAGGCCTAGATGGCCCGTGGCGACGGGGGATGCTTGGTAGTATTTTATGGGCCAAGGAATAAGAAACATGCAATTTTGGTAGTTTTCTGTGGGTGTTAGCCCACGAATTCTAGTGCTACAGGGGGCTCCAGCTCAACATTCTCAAAATTTCATTCGAGTGGGTTCGTAACAAGCCCAGGAAGAGGCCAGGTGGCTAGGCAACGTCGGGGGATGCCTGTTTGGATTTATGTGCCAAGAAACAGGAAATAGGCGATTTCGGTAGTTTTTTGTGGGTGTCAGCCCACAGATTCTAGCTTTGCAGAAGGCTCCACCGCAACTTTCTATAAATATCATACGAGTGGGTCCACAACGAGCTGGGGAAGAGGCCTTTATAGCCCGGCGGCAACGGGGGACGCCTAGTAGGATTTTATGGTCCAAGTAATGGGGAACAGGCGATTTGGATTTTCTGTGGGTGTTAGCCCATGGATTCTGGCACTGCAGGGGGTTCTGGAATATCTTTCCCAAAAACTCATATGAGTAGGTTTACAACGAACCCAGAAAGTGGCCTAAGTGGCCCTATAGCAGCGGGGAATGCCTGGTAAGATTTTATGGGCCAAGGAATGGGAAACAGGCAATTTCGATAGTTTTCTTTGCATGTTAGCCCACTGATTTAGGCGCTACAGAGGGCTCCACTGCAACTTTCCCAAAACATATACAATTAATTCCACAATGAACCTAAAGAAGTCCAGGTGGTCCGGTGGCGGCAGCGGTAGAGGATGCTTGACAGGTATTTATTGGCCAAGGAACAAGAAACAGGTGATTTCGATAGTTTTTGATGGGTATTAGACCAAAAATTCTAGTGCTGCAGGGGGCTCTGGTGAAACTTTCCAAAAATATCATACGAGTGGGTCCATAACGAGCCCGAGAAGAGGCACAGGTTGCCCAACAGCAGTAGGGGACGCCAAGTAGGATTTCATCGGCCAAGGAATAGGAAATAGGCAATTTCAAAAGTTTTCTACGGGTGTTAGCCCATGGATTCTGGCATTGTAGTTGGCTTTGCCGCAACTTTCCTGAAAAATCCTATGAGTGGGTCCACAATGAGCTCGGGAAAAGGTCTAAGTAGCCCTATGGCAGCGGGGAACACCTGGAAGGATTTTATGCGCCAAGGAACAGGAAACAAGCGATTTTGGCAGTATTCTGTGGGTGTTAGCCAACAGATTCTAGCGCTGCGGAGGGATCCGACACAACTTTCCTGAAAAATCATATGAGTAGATCTGCAAAGAGCCCGGGAAGTGGCTCAGGTGGCCCAGCAATGGAAGGGGACACCTGGTAGGTTTTAATGGGCCAAGGAACAGGAAAAAAAATGATTTTAGGGGTTTTTTATGGGTGTTAGCACATGGATTCTAGTGCTACAGGAGGTTCAGCATAACTTTTCTGAAAAATCACACGAGCAGGTCCACAACGAGCCTGGGAGAGGCCCTGGTGGCCGATGGTGACGGGGATGCTTGGTAGGATTTTATGGGTCAAGGAAGAGGAAAAAGGTGATTTCGAGAGCTTTCTATGGGTGTTAGCCTACAAATTCTGGAGCTGTAGGGGGATTTGGTATAGCTTTCCAAAATCATACTAGTGGTTCCCAATGAGCCCGAGAAGAGGACTTGGTGGCCTAACAGTTGCGAGGGAGCCCTCATATGATTTTATGGGCCAAGGAACAGGAAACAGATGAATTCAGCAGTTTTCTATGGGTGTTACCCCATGAATTCTGGCGCTGCAGCAGCCTCTGATGCAACTTTCTCGAAAATTGATACGACTGGGTTCGTGACAAGTCCGGGAAGAGGCCCAGGTGGCTAGACAACGGACGGGATGCCTAGTTGGATTTTATGGGGCAAGGAATGAGAAACAGGCTGTTTTGGCAGCTTTTCTATGCTTGTTAGCCCACAGATTCTAGCGTTACAGGGGGCCTCGATGCAACTTCCATAAAAAATTATATGAGTGGGTCCATAATGAGCCCGAAGAGGTTTATATGGCTCGGTAGAGGCCGGGGACGCCTGGTATGTTTTTATGGGCCAAGAAACAGGAAACATGTGATTTTATTAGTTTTTAATGGGTGTTAACCCACGGATTCTGGCACTGCTGGGGGGATCTGATGCAACTTTCTCAAAAAATCATACGAATCTATCTACAACGAGTCCAGGAAGAAGCCCAAGTGGCCCGGCGTCAGCGGGGGATGCCTACTGGTATTTTATGGGCCAAGAAATCGAAAATAGGCGATTTCAGCAGTTTTTCTGTGAGTGTTAGCCCACGGATTCTAGTGCTGCAGGGGGCATCGGTGCAGCATTCCCGAAAAAGCATAGGCGTGAGTTCGCAATGAGCCTGGGAATAGGCCTAGGTGACCCGACGACATTTGGGGATGCTTGGTATTATATTATTAATCGGGGAATAGGAAATAGGTGATAAAAGTTCACATAATAAAAGGACCTTGATCAATGAATCAAACTTTGAAAAAAAAGTTCAAAACTTTTGGACTTTGGAAAGAGTTGTTGAGTTAGTGGAAATAGAATACCAATTATTAAATAAAAAGATCACATGATAAAAGAACCTTAATCGATGAATCAAAAAAAATGTAACTCTTCCCAAAGTCCAAAAGTTTTGAACTTTTTTTTTCAAATTTTGATTCATTGATCAAGGTCCTTTTATTATGTGATCTTCTTACTTTATAATTGGTATTCTATTTCCACTCACTCAACAAAAATCAAGAGGAAAGTTGTAAAGAGGTGATACTGAATGATAAATCCAAAGAATATAATGACAGCAAAAATGAAATGGATACAGATTGCTCTCGAGCAGAAGAAACACTTGGAAAACAACAACAACAAGAAGATGGTGAAGAAGACATTGAGGGTGTATAAGAAATTTATTATTCTAATTGACTTATATTAATTCTTTTGAATTATTTTTATTTGGAGATGGAGAAGAATCCTAAAATTTAAGATTAGTGGATTCAAAGTATTAATTAATGTTTATGTTTGACACTTTTTGTGTCATTTGGTTTTGCATGATTTTCAGGTGCGTTGGAGCAAAATATTATCACAAGTTATAGTCACCCAAATAATACCAATCATATTCGGAAGGACAAAGGCATCAATAGTGGGTCAAAAGTTCTCATAAGTGATAAAAAGATCAAAACTACTATCGCATGATCAGTTCTATAGTAATGATCGTGTTAGAAAAACGAGAATAGTATCTCAAAAGACAAGAGACTTTATTGATGACAAAAATGTCTAGATTCATCGATCTCATCATATTACGGTGAGGAAAATATTTTTTCTAACATCTAAACTATCCTCTTTTTTTGAATTTCATACCTAAACTATTGGGAGTCATGTGAGTTTTATAAATAAACTATTAATTATTATTTGAAAAATACATAAGTGAAAGGCATGATTTGATTGTAATTCTTAAGAAATGTGCAAACTCTCTCAATTAACAATAGTTTTTTAGGTAATCTAACAGTTTACATTTTTATTTGATTTATTTTTATATACTAACATAAATATTTCTTTTATTTTGATTTAGGGGCTTTCTCCTAAATACATGAATTTAGAGTACATAATGTGGAGTACTATCTTCCGAATTTGAAAGAGCTTCAATTGGAAGACATAAAACAAAAGTTTTGTATTTTCTAAGCATAGAATTTTATAAAATACATAACTTTTGTCCATGTCTCACCAATTGAAGCTACTTCAAATTTGGATGATAGGACTCCATAGGAGAAAACCCTTGAGTCAAAATAAAAAAATATTTACGTTGTTAGTGTATATATAAAAATAAACTCAAAAGTAAAAATAAAAATGTAAAACCATTAGATCACCTCAAAATGTATTGTTAATTGAGAGAGTTTTGCACATTTCTTAAGACTTCAATCAAACCATGCCTTTAACTAATTATAAGTTGAAGCCAAGTAGTAGTACCGAGATTCAATATCACATCATTTGATATTAATGGATCTACAACTTTTCTCAAAATTATCTTACCGCTACTTTCAATCTTTAGGTGTTTGAAACTTATTTGAACCTTTGATTGTAAGATCACCGGTTGAAGAACAATCCCTCAATGCTAAAGACAATTTGTAAATAAACATCTAATGATATTGTATGCTTTGATACCATCTGTAACAGTCCAACTCGCTAATGATATTGTGCGCTTTGGGCCTAGGCCCTGCACGACTTTAAAACTTGTCATTAGCAGGTAAGGCTTATTTACTTATATTGCTAACATCTCTCCTGTGTTTTGCCGATGTGGAATTTCTCATCTCAAGATGAGTTTTTACGTAGACTCCCTCTATGGGCTCAGCATTCTCATTGAGGTTTGCCCCACCGTATGGGATTTGCTTAGACTCAATACTGAGGTTTCCTCTATCTCACCGGGATTTTTCTAAACTTAGTTGAAATCTAGCCCATATCGACAAAGCTGACGCAGGAGTGGCTTTGACACTATTTGTAACGACCCAACCTGCTAGTAATATTGTCTACTTTGGGCTTAAGCCCGCATGGCTTTAAAACACGTCACTAGTAGGTAAAGATTGTTTACTTATATACCCAACATCTCTCCTGTGTTTTTTCGATGTGAGATTTCTCATCTTAAGATGTATTTTCTCAATAGTAAATCAATTTAATAAAATAATATATATTTTTAAGAATCATATAACAATCATATTGAAACAACCTAAGTAAACAACGTATAACACATTTGGTGTGTTAAAGAGACTTGATCCTCGACGCACTCATGCCCTAACCAAAGACTCAATCACCAACACCAAGAACAACTAAAGACCTAGTACCAACTCAAGACTTAAACCCAAATCAAGATAAGAGGCCCTGTTCTGAATTAGGACTTGACCTTGACATCAGCTTAATATCATGTTGGATCAGGTAGAGGTTGAATCTCTAGACAAAAGTCAGGTAGTCGAATCTCAAGTTGCGATCAGAGGTAAAGTCAGACTTGGAGTTAGGATCAAGGAGTCAGGATCCGTTGTGATTGAAATTTGGGTCTAGGGTTGGGAGTTGGGTCCCTAAATGGGAATCGAGTATGAGCAACACCATTTCTCCTCCTGATTCTAGAGAAAAAAGAGGTTAGATGCTATGCTGGAGAAGAGGATTAAATGAGGGAGAAGGGGGACTACTTACAAGGACTCCTGTGCAGATAGAACACTATTTCTTCAGCTTTTCAGTTAGAGATCTTCATACCGGGGACAACACCTGAAGAGAAGACGAGGAGATGTTAGACGGTCAAAGCTTAGTATACGTAGAACAATAACACTTCTATACCTTTTGATTCTCGTGGAAGAGCAAACTAAATGAGAAAGGGTGAAGATCGTTCATAACCCACAAGCTGAGTAAGAAATATGCATTGGTTGGGAACCAGAGAGACATGTTTAACAGCGGACAACGAGAGAAAATGAGGGGATGTGGAAAAGAAAACCCTAAGATTTAGGGAGAGAAATTTGTATAAATACATTTAAAATGGGTCAGGTCAAGTTTAAACTTGGACCTCTTTGTGTACCGCTCGTTTTGAGCCCAAAAGTTTGTGCTTTTTATTAAATCATACCTAAATTTAAATTTATAAAAAAAGAGTCTCAATTTTAGGAAGGTTGTAACTATAACATCATTCCACATTTAACAAGATATGGGGGTGAATCATATACAAGAAACTTTTACCAAATTTCTTAAACTAGATAGATCCTTCATATATAAAAGAGAGAATTGAAATCAAGATAATTTTGTTAACTAAGATTAGATGCAGAGCTTATTAAAAATAAACAAGAAAATGAGGATTTTTGTCTGAACTTTTGCCTTGTTAATAGCTAAGTTGGCTGACCATACCTGCAATTTTTGCCTTATTGGTAAGAGTCTGATTCCCATTTGTAATCTCCTCTTTGTTCTTTTTCAAAAACAAAAAAAATACTAATATAAATCATGCAAACACAAAAATAAATTAACAACTTTCAAAGAGAAAATAGATGATGTTACCCCATTTAATTTACTAGTACTTAAATAGTTTCATCCATGTTTTGCAATATCTTCATTTCCTTTTTTTTGGACAAATTTTTGATGGAAAGTCCTGTCAAATCTATGTTTTTTAATCCAAACTGAAGGAATTTAGATTGGGTCAACCTATATCCATATTAATATTTAAATAATATATTTATTATATTTATTTATTTATTAATAAAAGAAAGAGAACTATTGGAAAACTTGTGTCCCTTTAAAAGTATAAAAAGGGTTTCTTTTTTGAAAAGAAAGAACGCAACTTTTTTTGCAAAAACAAAAAGAAAAAAAAACATTTTTTTCTTCTTCCTTCTTCCTCTTGTCCAATTCTAGTGAAGTTCCATTGAAGATTCTTGAATAGATTTCTTCTTCTAAAAGTGTGGGAACAACCCTGTAACAGGTATGATTATAGACTGTGACTTTATATGGTGTAGTTCATTTTTGTATGTGATTATACTTTCTGACTAGTGAAACAAATTCAATGATCCTACAAACTATATGTTTGTTAATGATTAGATTATACATTGGTATCAGAGCAAGATTGTTTGATTTTTCTAATCTTAATTTTATTTCGTGATAATACACATCGTATAAATTTTGTACTATGTTGTTCTGTTGTGTTGTGTAATTATTGTCACGACCCGACCCCGGGGCCGTGACTAGTGCCGATTAGACACTAACCCAAATCCTAAAACACATTTACTAC
>JAOTQR010141728.1:0-20473 GCA_025774065.1 Solanum ossicruentum | reverse complement strand
GTCATAAATATTTTCCTACTAGAAATAGGATTCGACAAATATGGAGAAATTCTATTTTCCTTTTCTTAATAGAAAAAAGGATTCACCAAATATGGAGAGTTTCTGTTTTCCTTTTACAAAAGGGAAAACTTCAATTATGGTAAGAAACTCAGGGCAAGAACCCAACAGTTAATATGATCACAGGTGACCTTATCAAACAGATCAAATAACAGGTTCTCATCATCCCATTTATCCTCTAGTCTGAGTTGTCTAACTTTTTCTAGAGAACTAATATTTGCATGGTTAATAAACGATACATATTAGAGAGCTCCTAGTTGAGTCCAATCATCATACCAGATAATAGAATGACCACATCTTTGGTCCCACCATATTTTTTAGTCAAAGCTTTCTCTAGCTAATAGCATCATCTTCCGAACTTGAGATCCATCTTTCCATTCCACCAATTGAGGCCTACGCCTTTTACAATACTTATTCCACATGCATGTTGACTACAAAGTGTTGCTTGTTCTAAATTTCCACCGAAGTTTTGCAAAAATAGCTCGTGAGACATCAAATAAAGATCTAAAACCAAAGTCACCCTCTTCCTTGGGAAGACAAACATTATCTCAAGCAAACGGTGCTTTGCTCTACCATCTTTTTTGAAATTCCATAAGAACCTAGCAAAGAAATTATAGATATCCTTTACTACACATTTTTTAGGTAGTAAAACTAAGAGCAAATATACAAGATTACTTTGCAAGACATGATTAATTAATATAACCTTTCCACTAAAAGAAAGAGTCTTCCCCATCCAAAAGCTATAGCTTATTTTGGATCTTTTTGAATAGCTTACTAGAGTGATCTTTCTTCATCTTTGCTTGACCAATAGGGTATCCTAAATACAAAATTAGAAAATTACCTTTCACCTGACCTGTACCCTTCTATACATTCCTAACAATATCATGACTAGCCTTACTAACGTGTAGAACTGACTCTTATCCATTTTAATTAGCTTTCCAGGTTAGATTTAATAATCCTTCATAAAATTCATAATAAGAGTTAGAGAATTCTTGTTAGCAGCAACAAATATGATTGTTCCATTTGCATAAGTAAGAACATTAATATTTTTACTCCACGTGGGAATTCAAATTTTTTTTAAAGTAGAGTTCTAGAATAGTTGATTTAGGGTCTTAGATAGAACATCTGCAACCATAATAAATAAAGCAGGGAATAAAGGATCCCCTTGCTTCACTCCTCTTGTGGAATGGAAGAAACCATATGCTTGCCCATTTATTATTATAGAATACCAATTATTAGCAATAAGTCTCCAAATCATATCCATCACCACACCATCAAATCCCATCTACTCTTGTACTTTGACAATAGATCTCCACTTTACTCTATCATAAGCTTTAGCCTTATCCAACTTGATAACCAAATTGCCAAGTTTTCCTCTCTTTCTAATATCAGTAATTATTTCTTGAGCCAATAAAATATTTTATGATGTACGTCGTCCATAGAAAAGCAAGATTGGTTCATAGAGATTAACATTGGTAATAAGCCTTCCAGTCTATCATTCACTTTTCTTGATGCCACCTTGTTCATTAAATTACTTAAACTACTTGGTCTTAAGTCAGACAAGGAATTAACAACCTCCTTTTTAGGCAATAACAACAAATTAGTATGAGTAATAGATTTAGGACGAGTATTCCCTTTAAAAAAGCCTGAACAATCTTCAGTGTCTCATTAAAAATAATATCCCAACAACATTGAAAGAAATGACTAATAAGTCCATTTGGGCCAAAAGCATTCTCAGCATTCGACTTAGAAACAACCTTCTCAATGCCCTCTTCCTCTGGAATTACTTTCAATCTCCCATTGTCCTTTCTGTCATTAGAGTTTGTACAGATTGTAACAAAGAGAAATCAATAACTAAATTATCTCTACAAAATTGATTCTGAAAGAACTCTATTGCCTTAATAACCACTTTTGCATCTCCCTTAAGCCACTGAACATCAACTTTCATAATTTCTATAATTATAGCCTCTTTCTCCTGCTCCTTAACCAAATATGGAAAAGTTTGGTATTCTTGTCGTCTTCAGAAAACCATTTACGGTTTATTTTTTGCTTCCTAAACTCTTCTTCATAGTGAAGATAGAGTTTGTTTTTGGCATGTGCTTGATCTAAAAATGCTCTATTTACAGGAGTAGGGTCCTATGAAAAAAGATGGTCCTTCAATCTGGCTTTTTCCTTCCTGATAACTAAATGTTTGAAGATATCACCAAATTGCTCCTTGCTCCATTTTGCCAATGTCATTTATTTCTTCATCTTCAGCTTCCACTGTATAAATATATCAGAAGAGTAATCTCCACTCCAACCAGTCTTCATGAAACGTCTTACAGTTCTACTCTTATGATTTAGAAATTCATCATTGCAAATACATAAGATTAAATCTAGTAATGCCGTACTTGTACTTCCATTTTAAGCATCATTAATATAGGTGCGATGTGTATTGGAAGTGAATTGGTGTCATGAGACAACCCCAGTGTTTTAGTTGAGTTCAAAACCTCCCTACCGGTTAATTTTTTCACTTTGAATTATGCAAGGGTCAATTTTAAATGAACATAACTCTTAGCACACAAAAAATTAACTTGGCTTATAACATACCAAATGAAAGCTCTTTGAATTAAATTTCCAACGCAAATAATTTAACCTCATTTGGAGTTTGGAGTCAAAAGTTATGACCATTTTACTGCAAACTATCATTGTAGAGTTGTTTTTATGACTTGACTTATGGGTCGTAAATTGAAATACGACCCTCATAGTTAACTCATATAAAAGTTTCTTCAAGTCAATTTTTGAGTTTCAGAACTTATGGACTAAAATACGTGTCATAAAAACTTCAAAACGTCGCAAATTGTGTTCGTAGAATTGATCTAGTGACCCCGAAATATGTCTAAAAACTTAAGGATGGGTTCTTACGGGCCATACATAGAATCGTCGCCAACCCGATCAACAATTTTAAAGAGGTGTATTTTTGTCTTTTCTCACCTTTTAAGCTTAAACTTATCAATTTTCATCTAATTAAACTCCTAAAATGTGATTCTTTAAATCATTAACGTTCAAACACTCTCCAAACTCAGAAATGTAGTTTCAAAAGGACAAAAATAAGGCTTTCAATAAGCTTCTTCTCGAACCTAACTCCCACAGGTATGTAGGACCTACAAAAATCTTTTTCACTATTTTACCATCATGTAACTACCAGTTTTCTCCAAGTATGAAGTTATTAGTTGGAAACAAGATTCTTTAGATTTGACAAATTTTCTTATTTATGTAATTTTTCAAGGAAAACATGAAATTTACTGAATTTTCCTATTATATTGAAGTCTTAGGTTGAGATACTAAATTTCATTAATAAACTTGTTAAACCCTAAAGTTACTATGAAAATTTATGAATTTTCAATTCTTGCTTCAAACATAAGAAAACATTAGCATAAGTATTTTATGAGGAGTGAAGAATGAAACCTATGTTTTTGGACAATTTTGAAAAACGTTAAGACAATATCAAGTTGGGCTTAGTACTAAATAAAAGAAATGTAATACTTAGAGAAGATTATATTCTTTTAAGTATGAGCATTATGAAAGTCATTTTGGGAGTAGTATTGAGCACCAATATGAGTGGGAGTAATAGCAACTTGAACTCATAAACTACGTAGCCTGCGTAGGATAAAATTGTACCAACAGTACAACTCCTCATTGCCAATGAGATGGTCCAGTTTTGGGATGGTGCTACTCCCCTAGTTTTCTTCCTTTCCCCTGGTAAAGTATGAGATGACTCTGGCAGCGTGGGCAAGACGTTGTATTATCACTAAGCTCATAGTGATTGTTGTTGGTTAGAGAAACTCCCCAAGATAAAGTAAACTAATTTCTACATATAGAGTTTCAACATATGTTTTTACTTTCAACATGAACTTTATTTATTCCTCATGCTATCCTATTATGAGGCATGTGTTATCTACTTTTGAGTATAGCATCCTATCCTAAGTCCCCAGTTTTGGCTTGTTTACATGATCGTACATTTCCATGTACTGAAGTGCTTTGAACCTGCATCATTTTATGATGCCAACATAGGTGACAGAGTCCTTCATCCAATGCTTCGTTGAGGACTAGCATTTCATTTAGCCATCGGTGAGGCCTTTTACCAATGAGAGGCTTTCGAGTCTCTATTCATGTTTCAACATTTCTTTTTAGTTGTAGTAATTGTGGGCCAACCACGATAGTTGTTTTAGGTAACTTTTTAGAGGTTTCATAGACTGTATGTCATGAGTTTTAATTCTTATTAATCCAGTTATTATTGGTACATTTCCTTTATTTAGTTTTTCAGACCATTGAATTCCTACCATTTATTATTTATGTCTTTCACTGATTAAAATAACTAGGCCAAGTGGTTTGCTTAGGACTAGAAATACTTCTGGGTGCTGGACAAGTCAAGGGTGTAGACTTGGGGCATGAGGAACTTGGTATTAGAGCACAGAGTTCAAGTGTCCTAGGGTGTCTATGAAACCATGTCTAGTAGATTCCATATTATTTGTGTGAAATGATCCACATCCATAATAGAGAGGCTACAACGCTTTAGGAAGTGTCACTATCAATTGTTATTTCTTTTCCTAATTCAGAGTTGCCTCTTAAGTCCGTTCTATTTCGTGTGTTTACACCTTATTTTTCAGATCGTGTTTCCATGTAGTGTCGCCAAATCCGCCAGGGGTAGAGGATGCCTAGTCAGGTAGAATGCAAACCAGCCTGATAAATTAATTCCTAGGGATCTATAGATTTTAGCCATAACTGTTGAGCTGCCACCGCAAGCTGATATCTCTAATACTGAGCTCCATTAGGCCATCCAGAATTTGGCATACACAGTTACTACACAGGGAGGCTGACAGGGAGATTGCAGACATGGTGGTTCAGATACCACTGGTGTTCGTGAATTTCTGAGGATGAACCCACCCGAGTTCATGGGGTTTGATGTGAAGGAGGATCCTGAGAACTTCATTGAAAAACTCTAGAAAGTATTTCAAACTATGCACACAGGTGATGCAAAGCGACTTGTATTTCTATCTAGATTCTTATGGGAGTGGCTGGACTCTAGTTGGATTAACGAAAGGGAGGTATAGCAGAAGGGGCACTAACTTTGAGTTGGGAAATATTCGAGAAGGCCTTTTCGGGGCAGTACTTTCCTAATGAATTGAGGCAAGATAAGGTGAGGGAGTTTTTGAATCTAAAGTAAGAAGCTATGAGTGTGCAAGAGTGCCACCACAAATTCACTTAGCTTTCCTATTATACTCTTTTTATGGTGGAAGACATGTGTACTAGAATGTATCTATTTGTATCAGGCTCTCTCAGATAATCATGAGAGAGGGCGGAAATATTATGGTAATTGGGGATGTGTACATAGGTCGCTTAATGACCTATGTGTAGCATGTGGAAGAGGAGAAAATATAGGATAGGGAGGAGTTTAGAAACAAAAGGGGTAAGACAACAGGCCAGGAAATAGGTAAAAAAGGGGCTGGAAGTGCCAATCATTCATCTTTTCAGCTTAGGACATCTAGACCAGTGCCTTTGTCTGCTAGTGTACTTGCATGAAGGGTCAGGAATAAGCAAGGATCACAGAGCTGCAGAGCTCAGGGCAGCTAGTAACAAGAGAGTGTAGCTCAAGGATTGACTCATTATCTAGTTTGTGGTAAGTGTGGCAGATCTCAACCAGAAGAGTGCCTTGTGGGCAGAAATGGTTGTTTTAGATGTGGTGGGATGGGGCACTTTTTGAAGGATTATCCTATGGGGAGGTAGAACACAAGGGATAACAAATCTCAATCAAATTCTCCAGCACCATAGGGTAAGCCAGTACAGAGGTGTACTATATCAAGGATAGGCGAGGCCACAAACCGTCTATATTCCATGGCCACCAGACAGGAGCAGGATAACTCACCAAATATGGTTACTGGTATGCTCAAAGTATTTACTTATGATGTCTATTCATTGTTAGACCCAGGTTCCACATTTTCATTTGTGACACCTTATGTAGCCATAAAGTTTAAGATCAGTCCCGAATGTCTTCTTGAGTCTATCAGTGTTTCCACTCCTATCGGAGAACCTATTCTAGGCCAAAGAGTCTATAGGAGTTGTCAGTGTCAGTTTACTATAAAGATACCTTAGCTGATCTGGTTGAACTAGACATGGTAGATTTGGACATCATTCTAGGCATGGATTGGCTTCATGTTTGTTATGCCTCTATAGACTGCAAAACCAGGGTGGTCAAGTTTCTGTTTCCTAATGAGCCAGTCTTAGAGTGAAGGGTAGCTCAATTTTTTATAAGGGTAAATCTGTCTCATATTTCAAAGTCAGAAAGTTAATTTCCAAAGGGTTTACATACCATCTAGTCAAAGTCAAAGATACCAGTGCTGAGACACCATCTCGCTAGTCTGCTCTAGTCGTGAAAAAGTTCCCAAAAGTCTTTCCTGAAGATCTACCTAGAGTCCCTCCTAATTGGGAGATAAACTTTGGGATAGATACCCTCCCAGATACTCTGCCTATATCTATTCCTCCATACCTTATGGCTTCTTCAGAGTTAAAAAACACAAAAATAAAATTGAAATACCTCATATATAAGGGTTTCATTAGACCAAGCGTCTTGCCTTGGGGTGCTCCAGTTCTCTTCGTGCGTAAAAAGGATGGTTCTCTTAGAATGTGCATAGATTACTGCTAGTTAAATAAGGTCACCATAAAGAATAAATATCCTCTTCTCAGAATTGATAGCCTGTTTAACTAACTCCAAGATGCTACTTGTTTCTTCGAAATATACCACAAATCTGGGTACCATCAGCTTAAAGTTAGAGAAAGTGACATTCCTAAAAACAACCTTCAGAACTCGTCATGGTCATAATGAGTTCTTAATGTCATGTCATTTGGACTGACAAATGACCCACCAACTTTCATGGATCTTATGAATAAGGTTCTGAGTCCTTACTTAGATATGTTTGTCATTGTGTTTATAGATAACATCCTGGTCTACTCTCGTAATGAGGAAGAGTATGCCAACCACCTTGGAATTATCATTCAGTCCCTAAAGGACCAACAGTTGTATGCCAAATTTTCCAAATATGAGTTTTGTCTAGCATCAATGGAATTTTTGGGTCATATTTTTCTGGTGGGGACATTTAAGTTGATTTTAAAAAGATTGAATCTGTAAAGAACTGGCCAAGGCCCACAACTCCATGAGATAAGGAGTTTCTTGGGTTTGGCATGTCACTATAGTTGCTTTATGGAGGGATTTTCTTCTATCCAACTTTCTTGACTAAGCTAACTCAGAAGAAAGTTAAGTTCATATGGTCTAAACCTTGAGAGAAGAGTTTCCAAGAGTTAAAAAGTAGGCTAACTACAAGCCAGTCTTATCTTGGCTCGAGGGAGCTGATAGCTTTATGTATACTGTGATGCTTCAAAATTATCCTAGGATGCGTATTGATGCAAAAAGGCAAGGTGATAGCATATGCCTCCAGACAACTTAAGACTCATGAGACGAACTACCCAACTCATGATCTTGAGTTTGATGCTGTGGTGTTTGCTCTCAATTACAAGAGACACTATCTTTATGATGGGCATATGGATGTACTTACTGACCACAAGTGATTATAGTATGTATTTAGCCAGAAAAAAGCTAAACTTATGTTAGAAATGATAGTTGGAGCAATTGAAGGACTGTGACATAAGCATCTTCTATCACCCAGGTAAAGCTGATATAGTTGTTGATGCTCTTAGCAGGTTGACCATGGGGAGCACTGCACATATTGAGTATAGAAAGAAAGAACTAGCAAATGAAGTGCAAAGACTAGTATGCTTGGGAGTACAGATTGAAGATTTTGACGAAGGTGGTGCACTTATCAAAAATAGGGCAGAGTCGTCCGTAGTAGTGGAGGTGAATGAAAAGCGAGACTGGGGTCCCAAGTTGTGATGGCCTTAGAACAAGATTCTAGTTTAGGCTCATAATGCTTGATACTCTATTCACCCCAGTGCAACAAAAAAGTACAGAGATTTATGAAAGGTTTATTGGTGGATGGCATAAAGAAAGACATTGCAAAGTTCGTGTCTAGGGTCCCAAATTGCAAGTAAGTTAAGGCAGAGCACCAAAAGCCCGTTGGTATGGCCCATAGTATTAAAATTTTAGAATGGAAGTGGGGGATGATTAAGATGGACTTCATATATAGGCTTATCCCAATCTCGTATACAATATTATTCGATATAGGTAATAGTAGATAGAATACCAAGTCAGCTCACTTCCTACTTGTCAAGATGACTGATACCGCTGAGGACTGTGCTAGATTTTATATTACAGAGATCATTAGATTGCATAGGGTTTCCATATCTATTATTTCAGATAAAGGAGTCTAATTTATAGCACAATTTTTGAAGTCCTTTAAGAAATGGCTGGGTACAAAGGTGAACCTTAGTACAACCTTCTATCCCAGAACGACGAGCAAGTGGAGTAAGAAATATAGACCCTTGAGGATAAGTTGAGGGCATATATTCTAAACTGTAAAGGTAACTGGGATGATCACTTACCTATAATTGAATTTTTCTATAACAATAGTTTACACACTAACATACAAATGGAATCATTTGAGACCCTTTATTGGAGGAGCTGTAGGTTACCTATTGGGTGGTTCGAAATTGGTGAGGCAGGATTGATCGGACCTGATTTTGTCAATCAGGCTATGGAAAAGGTGAAAGTTATTCAAGAGATACTAAAGACAGTCCAAAGCCGACACAAGTCATATATCGATGTTAGAAACAAAGATTTGGAATTTGAGGTAGGATATTTGGTGTACCTAATGGTTTCACCGATGAAGGAAGTTATGAGATTTTGGAAAAAGGGGAAGCTCAATCCTCGATATATTGGCCCATACCAGATCATTAGGAGGATTGATAATCAGGCATAAGAATTGGAATTGCTACCAGAGTTAGCTGTTATTCATCCTGTATTCCACATTTTTATGCATAAGAAGTGTTTAGGAGACCCCGCACTTGTTGTGCCTATAGAGAGTATAGAAGTTTTTAGAGGAAAAAATAATATTTCTTCTATTAAAGTATTATAGAGGAACCAGTTCATTAAGGAAACCACTTCGAATGCTAAGGCAGATATGAAAGCTAAATGTCCTCACCTATTTGTTCCTTCCAATAATGAGCATGAAGGTAATACTCCTTATTCCTATCATTGAGTTGGCATATATCCTTAAATATGAGCAATAAGATATCCGAATAGATTCCTGTTGATAAAATATCCCATGTGTAGCAAACATTCTTATATTCCCCAGTTTCACCTTTATTCGATGATGAATGATCCCAATGGGTAGATATAGCAACACCTCACAGTTCTACTCTTAAGATCTGAAAATTTGTCATCGCAAATACATAAGATCTGGTAATGCATTACTTGTAATTATATTTTAAGGATCATTAGTATAGGTAGAAAGTGTGCTGTAAGGGAATTTAGGTCTTGAGACACCCCTAGTGATTAGTTGAGTTCAAAACATCCCTACTAGTTGAGTTTTTCACTTTTGATTATGAAAGGGTCAACTTTAAATGAACATAACTCCAACAACACAAATATTTAGGTGTCCTTTGACCAACCAAATGAAATCTCTTTGAATTAGCTTTCCAGTGCAACTGATTTCTTCTCATTTGGAGTATGAAGTCAAAAGTTATGACCATTTTACTGTAGACTGTTAGTGTAGAGTTATTTCTACGGCCATGACTTACGGATCATAAATTGAAAAAAGACCCATACTTTCAACTCGTTAAAAAAATTCTGCAAGTCGATTTATGAGTCCCATAGCTTATGGACCCAAATATAGGTCGTAAGAACTTCTAGGGGCTGTTGATTGCACTAATAGAATCGATCCAGTAACCCCGAAATTAGTCTAAAAACATACATGGGTTTTGCGGGTGGTAGATGGACTAATAGCCACTCGATCAGTGATTTTAAAGAGGGGTATTTTAATCTTTTCTCACCCTTTAAGCCTAAACTTTTTATTTTTCAACCTAATTAAACCCCCAAAACGTGATTCTCTAAATCATTAACTTTCAAACACTCTCAGAACTCTGAACATAGTTTCAAAGGGCAAAAGCTTGGGCTTTCAAGCACCTTCTTCAAATTTCTTTAAGAACTTAATTCCCACAGGTATGCATGACCTACAAAAATGTTTTCACTATTTCACCATCATGTTACTACTAGTTTTGTCCAAGTATCAAGTTATTAGTTGGAAACATGATTCTTTTAATTTGAGAAATTTTCTTGTTTATGCTATTTTTGAATAAAAATGTGAAATTTACTGAATTTTCTTATTATATTGATGAGTTAGGTTGAGTTTCTAATTTTCATTGATAAACTAGTTAAAGGCTAAAGTTACTATGAAAATCTATGAATTTTGAATTCTTTCTTTAAACATAAGAAAAGCATTAGCGTAAGTATTTTATGAGTAGTGAAGGATGAAACCTATGATTTTGGATAGTTTTGTGAAAAGTTAAGAGAATTTGAAGTTAGGCTAAGTCCCAAAAAATAAGAAAAGTAATACATAGATAAGATTAAATTCTTTTAAGTATGGGCATTATAAAAGTTATTTTAAGGGTAGTATTGAGTACCGATATGAGTGAGAATAATAATAACTTGAATTCATGAACTATATAGCTGGCATAGGATAGGATTGTATCTAAAGTACATCTCCTCATTGTCACTGTGATGACCCACGTTTGGAATGGATCCACTCCCCATGTTTTCATCTCTTACCCTTGCAAAGTATGAGGCAGCTCTGACAACATGGTCAAGACGTTGTATCATCACAAAGCTCATAATGATGGTTGTTGTTTAGAGAAACTCCCCAAGATAAAGTAAACTTATTTCTTCATATGGAGTTTTAACATATGTTTTTACATTTTGCATGCACTTTTTCTATTACTTATCCTATCCTATTTTAAGACATGGGTTAGCTACTTTTGAGTATTGTACCCTATCCTATGATCTCGATTTTGGCTATTTTAAATGCTTGTACATTTCATGTACTACCGTCCTTTGGACTAGCATCATTTTGTAAAGTCCCTCAATAGACGCTCCATTGAGGACCGTTATTTCATTCAGCCTTCGGTGAGGCCTCTTGTCGGTCAGATTCTTTAGAGTCTTTATTCATGTTTTAGCATTTTCTTTTCTTGTGGTTACCATGGCCATGTCACGGTAGTTGTTCTAGATTACTTTTGTTAGAGGTTTCATAGACTGGACATCATGAGTTTTAGTTCTTATTTTCTAGTTATTATTGGGATATTTCCTTTATTTAGTTATTCAGACTATTGCATTCATTTTGGAACATTATATCTAAGCTTTCCATTTATTATTTAATTCTTCTGCTCAGTAAAGTAGCCAGGTTAAGGGGTTCGCTTCGGACTAGAAATGGTTTTGAGTGTTGGCCATGTCCAGGGTGTAGAATTGGGGCATGAAAAACTTATGTAACAACCTATCTTGAAATGAGAAGTACCATATCGGAAAACACAAGAGAGCTGTCGGGTATATAAGTAAATGACTGGTCTATACTATGAGGCGCCTTTTTTGTTGAGCCCAAAGGGACAAATTCGTGATGGGCTAGCCCCAAGAGCGAATTATAAAATACTTCACAATGTTGGATCAGGTAATTATAGGTGGTATTAGAGTCACTCTTGTGTCAGCCTTGTCGATGTGGATCAAAGTTCAATGAGTTTAGGCGAATCTCGGTGAGGGAGGGAAAACCTCGTTGATGAGTCTAGGTGAATCCCATGAGGTGCGAAAAATCCCACCAAGGATGCTGAGTCAATAAAGGGGGTGTATATAACAACCAATATTTAGATGAGAAGTCCCATATCAGTAAAACACAAACGAGATGCAAGGTATATTAAGTAAATGACTGGTCTATATACTGTAAGATGCCTTTTGGGCTTTGATAGGGTCTTGAGGCATTACTTAGATATGTTTATCATTGTGTTTATAGATGAAATCCTGGTATACTCTCGTAATGAGGAAGAGCATGCCAACCACCTTGGAATTATCATTCTGTCCCATAAGAACCAATAGTTGTATGCCAAATTTTCCATATATGAGTTTCGTCTAGCATCTGTGGTGTTTTTGGGTCATATTTTTCTGGTGGGGACATTTAAGTTGATTCTAAAAAGATTGAATCTGTAAAGAACTGGCCAAGACCCACAGCTCCATGAGATAACGAGTTTCTTGGGTTTGGCATGTTACTATAGTTGTTTTATGGAGGGGTTTTCTTCTATCCAACTTTCTTGACTAAGCTAACTCAGAAGAAAGTTAAGTTCATATGGTCTGAACCTTGAGATAAGAGTTTCCAAGAGTTAAAAAGTAAGCTAACTACAACCCCAGTCTTATCCCTACTTGAGGGAGCTGATGGCTTTGTGTATACTATGATGCTTCCAAAGTTAGCCTAGGATGTGTAATGATGCAAAAAGGCAAGGTGATAGCATATGTCTCCAAACATCTTAAGACTCATGAGACGAACTACCCAACTCATGATCTTGAGCTTGATACTGTGTTTTTCCCCTAAAAAACAAGAGACACTATCTTTATGATGGGCATATGGCTGTATTTACTGACCACAAGAGCTTATAGTATGATAGTTGGAGCTATAGAAGGACTATGACATGAGCATCTTCTATCACCCAGGTAAAGATAATATAGTTGTTGATGCTCTTAGCAGGTTGACCATGGGAAGCACTGCACATATTGAGGATAGGAAAAAGAACTAGCAAAGGAAGTGCAAAGACTAGTATGCTTGAGAGTACAGATTGAAGATTTTGACGAAGGTGGTGCAATTATCAAAAATAGGGAAGAGTCATCCGTAGTAGTGGAGGTGAAAGAAAAGCGAGACTAGGATCCTATCCTTCTTCAGTTGAAAGAAGATGTTCAGAAGTAGAAGGGGGAGATGAACTCCTGAGACACCCAGGAAGGCTATGCATACAAAGTTTTGATAGCCTTAGAACAAGATTCTAGTTTAGGCTCATAATGCTTGATACTCTATTCACCTCGGTGCAACAAAAACGTATAGAGATTTATGAAAGGTTTATTGGTGGATGGCATGAAGAAAGACATTGCAGAGTTTGTGTCTAGGGTCCAAAATTGCCAGTAAGTTAAGGCAGAGCACCAAAAGCCCAGTGGTATGGCCCAAAATATTAAAATATTGGGAGATGTTTAAGATGGACTTCATAAATAGGCTTATCCCGATCTTGTAGTCAATATGATTCGATATAGGTAATAGTAGATAGAATGACCAAGTCAGCTCACTTCCTACTTGTCAAGATGACTGATACCGCTAAGGACTGTGCTAGATTTTACATTAAGGAGATCATTACATTGCATAGGGTTTCCATATCTATTATTTTAGATAGAGGATCCTAGTTTACAACACAATTTTGGAAGTCCTTTTAGAAAGGGCTGGGTACAAAGGTTTACCTTAGTACAACCTTCTATCCCAGACAAACGAGCAAGTGGAGTAAAAATATAGACCCTTGAGGATAAGTTGAGAGCATGTGTTATAGACTTTAAAGGTAACTGGGATGATCACTTACCCATAATTGAATTTTTCTATAACAACAGTTTCCACACTAGCATACAAATGGAATCATTTGAGGCCCCTTATTAGAGGAGGTGTAGGTTACCTATTGGGTGGTTCGAAGTTGGTGAAGTGGGATTGATCGGACCTGATTTAGTCAAATAGGCTATGGAAAAGGTGAAAGTTATTCAAGAGAGACTAAAGATAGCCCAAAGTCGACAAAAGTCATATATCGATGTTAGAAACAAAGATTTGGAATTTGAGGTAGGTGATTAGGTGTACCTAAAGGTTTCACTGATGAAGGAAGTTATGAGATTTTCGAAAATGAGGAAGCTCAATCCTCGATATATTAGCGCATACCAGATCATTAGGAGGATTGATAATCTGGCATAAGAATTGGAATTGCTACTAGAGTTAGCTATTATTCATCCAGTATTCCACATTTTTATGCATAAGAAGTGTTTGGGAGGCCACGTACTTGTTGTGCCTATAGAGAGTATAGAAGTTTTTAGAGGAAAAGTAAAATTGCTTCTGTTAAAGTATTGTAGAGGAACTAGTTCGTTAAGGAAGCCACTTCGAATGCTAAGGCAGATATGAAAGCTAAATGTCCTCAGCTATTCGTTCCTTCCAATAATGAGCATGAAGGTAATACTCCTTATTCCTATCATTGAGTTGGCATATCTCCTTAAATATGAGCAATAAGATATCCGAATAGATTCCTTTTGATAAAATATCTCATATGTAGCAAACATTCTTATATTACCTAGTTTCACCTTTATTCGATGATGAATGATCCCAATGGGTAGATATAGCAACACCTCACAGTTCTACACTTAAGATCTGAAAATCGTCATCGCAAATACATAAGATTAAATCTGGTAATACATTACTTGTACTTATATTTTAAGGATCATTAGTATAGGTAGGAAGTGTGCTGTAAGTAAATTTAGGTCTTGAGATACCCCTAGTGATTACTTGAGTTCAAAACGTCCCTACCAGTTGAGTTTTTCACTTTTGATTATGAAAGGGTCAACTTTAAATGAACATAACTCCAATTACACAAATATTTAGGTGTCCTTTGACCTACCAAATGAAATCTCTTTGAATTAGCTTTCCAGCGCAATTGATTTCATCTCATTTAGCGTACGAAGCCAAAAGTTATGACCATTTTACTATAGATTGTTAGTGTAGAGTTGTTTCTACGGCCATGACTTACGAATCATAAATTGAAAAATGACCCGTACTTTCAACTCGTAAAAAAACTTCTACAAGTTGATTTATGAGTCCCATAGCTTATGGACCCAAATATAGGTCGTAAGAACTTCTACGGGCTGTAGATTGCACTAGTAGAATCGATCTAGTAACCCCGAAATTAGTCTAAAAACATACATGGGTTCCTACGGGTGGTAGATGGACTAGTAGCCGACTCGATCAGTGATTTTAAAGAGGGGTATTTTTATCTTTTCTCACCCTTTAAGCCTAAATTTTTTATTTTTTACCTAATTAAACCCCCAAAACGTGATTCTCTAAATCATTAACTTTCAAACACTCTCCGAACTCAGAACATAGTTTCAAAGGGCAAGAGCTTGGGCTTTCAAGCACCTTCTTCAAATTTCTTCAAGAACTTAATTCCCACAGGTATGCATGACCTAAAAAAATATTTTCACTATTTCACCATCATGTTACTACCAATTTTTTCCAAGTATCAAGTTATTAGTTGGAAACAAGATTCTTTTAATTTGAGAAATTTTCTTATTTATGCTATTTTTGAAGAAAAATATGAAATTTATGGAATTTTCCTATTATATTGATGATTTAGGTTGAGTTTCTAATTTTCATTGATAAACTAGTTAAAGACTAAAGTTTTTATGAAAATATATGAATTTTGAATTCTTTCTTCAAACAAAGGAAAGCATTAGCGATAGTATTTTATGAGCAGTGAAGGAAGAAACCTATGATTTTGGATAGTTTTATGAAAAGTTAAGAGAATTCGAACTTAGGCTAAGTCCTAAAAAATAAGAAAAGTAATACATAGATAAGTTTATATTCTTTTAAGTATGGGCATTATTTAAAAGTTATTTTAAGAGTAGTATTGAGTACCGATATGAGTAAGAGTAATAATAACTTGAACTCATGAACTATATAGATAGCACAGGATAGGATTGTATCTAAAGTACAACTCCTCATTGTCACTGTGATGATCCACTTTTGGAATGGATCCACTCCCCAAGTTTTCATCTCTTACCCTTGCAAAGTATGAGGCAACTCTGACAACATTGGCAAGACATTGTATCATCACAAAGCTCATAATGATGGATGTTGTTTAGAGAAACTCCCCAAGCTAAAGTAAACTAATTTCTCCATACAGAGTTTTAACAGTGACTGGTCTATATAGTGACACACCTTTTGTGTTAAGCCCACAGGGACAAATTCGTGATGGGCTAGCCCCTAGAGCGGACAATAACATACTTCATAGTGTTGGGTCAGGTCATTATAGGTGGTATTAGAGCCACTCTTATGTCAGCCTTGTTGATGTGGGTCAAAGTTCACTGAGTTTAGGCGAATCCCAGTGAGGCAGGGAAAACCTCGTTGATGATCTAGGTGAATCCCATGAGGTGTGAACAATCCCACCAAGGACGCTGAGTCAATAGAGGCACTATATATAACAACCAATATTCAGATGAGAAGTCCCATATTGGTAAAACACAAACAAGACGCTAGGTGTATAAGTAAATAACTGGCCTATATACTGTGTGACGCCTTTTAGGGGAGCCCAATGGGACAAATTCTTGATGGGATAGGCCCAAGAATGGACAATACATCATAGTGTTGGGCCAAGTTTGTCACGCCCGAAGTCTACACCCTAGGCGTGACTGGCACCTAGAACCATTTCTGGTCATAAGTGAACCACTTGGCCAGGCTGCTTTACTTAGCATAAGACTTAAATAACAAATGGTAGGCTTAGATATAATGTGCCAAAAATAAAGCAATAGTCTGAACAACCAAATAATGGAAATATACCAACAATAATTGGAAAACAAGAACCGAAACTCATGGCATCTAGTCTATGGAACCTCAAACAAAAGTAATCTAGAACAACTACCATGATAGGCCCATGGTAACCACAACTGAAAAGAAATGCTAAAACATGAATAAAAACTCCAAAGCCTCTGACTAGTGAGAGGCCTCATCAATGTCTGAATGAAATGTTGGTCCTCAATGGAGCATCTGCTGAGAGACTCTATCACCATTATCTACATCATAAAATGATGCAAGTCCAATGGACGTTGTACGTAGAATGTATGAGGATGTAAAATAGCAAAAATCAGAAACTTAGGATTTAGTACTATACTCAAAAGTAGCTGACACATGTCTCCAAATAGGATAGCATGAGTAATAGATAAAGTGCACACTGAAGTAAAAATATATGCTGAAACTCTGTATGCAGATATTAGTTTACTTTATCTTGGGGAGTTTCTCTATTCGACAACTATCACTATGAGCTTTGTGATGATAACCGTCTTGCCCGTGCTATCAGAGTCATCCCATACTTTGCCAGAGTAAGGTACGAAAACTAGGGGAGTCGATCCATCCCAAAACTGGGCCATCTCAATGACAATAAGGAATTGTACTTTTGGTACAATCATATTTTACATCGATTGCGAAGTTTATGAGTTCAAGTTATTATTACTCTCAATCATGTCAATTCTCGATACTACTCCCAAATAACTTTTATAATGGTTATACTTAAAAGAATATAATCTTGTCTAGGTATTAGTTTTCTTCTTTTTGGGACTTAGCTCAACTTAGTGTTCTCTTAAATTTTCTCAAAACTATCCAAAATCATAGTTTTCATGCTTTAGTGCTCATAAAATACTTATGCTAATGCTTTTCTTATGTTTGAAGCAAAAATTAGAAATTTATAGATTTTTGTAGTAACTTTTGAGTTTAACTAGTTTATGAATGAAAATTAGTATCTCAACCTAAAACCTCAATATAATAGGAAAATTCAGTAAATTTCATGCTTTTAATAGAATAAACAAGAAAATTTCTCAAATTAAAAGAATTTTATTTCCAACTAATAACTTGATACTGGGTTAAAATTGGTAGTTACATGATGGTGAAATAGTGAAAAAGACTTTTGTAGGCCTTACATACCTGTGAGAATTTTCTCGAAGAAATTTGAGGAAGGTGCTTGAAAACCCTAGCTTTTTCCCTTTGGAAACTATGTTTTGATATTGGTGAGTATATGAACATTAATGATTTCAAGAATCATGTATTAGGGGTTTAACTAGGGTGAAAACTGACAAGTTTTGGCTTAAAAATTAAGAAAACACAAAAATTATCCCTCTTTAAAGTCAGTGATATGGTCAGCTACGAGTCCATCTATGGCCCATAGGAACCCATCCGTGAGTTTTTTGACAAACTTTGGGGTCAGTAGATCGATTCTACGATTCTAGTATAAGTCCCATACAATTTTTTACGACCCATATCTCGGTTTGTAGGTTCGCAGACTCAAAAATTGACTTGCAGAAGTTTTTCTACGAGTTGACAGTATATGTCGTATTTCAATTTACAACTCGTAAGTCAGGGTGGTAGAAATAACTCTACACTTACATCTATAGTAAAATGGTCATAACATTTGTCTACATACTCCAAATGAGGTGAAATCAGTTATGTTGGAAAGCTAATGTAAAGAGCTTTCATTTGTGTCACGACCCAAGCTCAGGGCCTTGACGTGATCAGCGAATGGAAAACCCGAAGGAACCCTAACAAGCCTTATAGCATATAATTACACATCCTTGGTCACGGAAGTAGTTAAAGTTGACAATGAGAGATAAGCATAAACAAGAGGAATTGGGACTAAGGGTAAACTTCCATACCATAACCATCAAGAAACGAGAGAGAGTCAAGGCTCATGGCATAGATACATATCATGTCCAACAACACCTCTACTACTTAGATAATAGCGGGGGCCAAGAAAAATAACTGGGCTCACCCTCAAAGTCAAAGTATACAATAGAGATAGAGTGTAGCAATACATAACATAAGAACAGAGGCCAATGTCCCCGGAATGGAGGACTCACCAAGTAGCTTGGGTGATAACTAACTAGCCACATGGAGGAGCAGGATGATAAAATGATGCTCCGGTTCCTACATGTTGTCACGACCCGACCCCACACGTGCATATATTTTCCGCTTTGGCTCCACAGGGCCGCACAGTTTTGTTCCTCCCAGGAAAGCCTGAAAAAATGCGTATCCACATGTAAGGATCCATCCTCAACATATAGCCCAGGACTCCCCCTCTCTTTTCCGATGTGGGAGTTTCTGGCAACCAACAGCAACCAGGCCACGCCCTACACAAACTTGCCCACGCACAGCCCAGACAAGCCAGGCCACGCCCTACACACACTACTGCATTCACCCCCATAGTGACTCAGCGTCCTCGCTGAGCTTCCACTCCCTACCCACCATACTAGGCAAGAGTCTACTCTGATACCATCTGCAATGACCCGACCCCACACGTGCATATATTGTTCGCTCTGGCTCCACAGGGCCGCACGGTTTTGTTCCTCCCAGGCAAGCCCAGGAAAATGTGTATGCACATGTAAGGATCTGTCTTCAATATATAGCCCAGGACTCCCCCTCTCTTTTCTGATGTGGGAGTTTCTGGCAACCTGCAGCAGCCAGGCCACGCCCTACACACACTTGCCCGCACATAGCCCAGACAAGCCAGGCCACGCCCTACACACACTACTTCATATACGCCCCAAAAATTGAGCGTGACGACACTTTCTTAAACCCACCATAGCAAGTCAGCCTTAATTCAAGAGATAATAAATATAACGCACGGAAGCATTTTAACTAAAATAAACAACTAAACTGAGAATTTTCATAAAGTTAAATTCCACCCAAGGATTTAGTTGTCACGCGTACAAGCCCCTAGGAATACAGAAAATCAAAGAAATACAAGTCTAAACAATCCTTCTTCTCAAATAGAATAAGTACAGAAGAAATAGGAACAAGAGAGTCAACCAGATGACAACAGCTACCTCTATACGTCTCCTGAGAGTCCTCGAAGCTTTAAGGAATCTCTAATCACAGTCCGGGTTCACCACCTACACAAGTGTAGAAGCAAGGGGTGAGCACCAAATACCACGCGGTACTTAGCAAGTCAACTAACAAAAACAAAGAAATCTAATAGAATACACAAGCTCCTTTCGTTCCCCGTCGATATCCATGACTCCAATCTGCACAAGAAGTTATTCCGATCTAGCAACATATAATATTTAAATAAGATAGTATTTCACCATATCGCACTTTCCAAAGTACAAGTTAAAGGCACACTCAATCACAATAACAACACCATGCTATGCAATGGTATGCAAGGGTGATATGCAATGCGTTATGCCATTAGGCCATCACATCATCGCCGACAGAAAATCCTCGGCGTTACAATACCATCATAAACATGCTGGCAGAAACCTCAGCATCACAATATAAATTCGCTGGCAGAAACCTCGGCATCACATCTTAACCGGTAAAGACCTCGATCCCAATATCATTATAACTTCGCCGGCAAAGACCTTGTTATCTCGACCAGTAAAGACCTTGGTCCCAAATTTTCCATCTTACTCATATCAATGAAAATATGCATGTCATGGAAAGAATGAACATAATATGAATTTCACAAACACCTTCACTCATTGTTTCCAATCACAACAATATATATCAAAAATATAGAATTCTCATCACTACTCCATATGTGGCAATTCAAGTTCCATAATAACACGTCAACACGCGTTTACATTTTTTGAATCATCTCATTTCGTATAATATTAAAATATTTCACATAT
>JAOTQR010141707.1:0-15943 GCA_025774065.1 Solanum ossicruentum | reverse complement strand
GTATTCTCTACCACCCAAGTAAGGCTATCATTATTACTGATACTCATAGTAGGTTCTCAATGGGTAGTACAACCTATGTTGAAAAGGAAAATGTTACAACCCAAGCTTATGTCCTAGTCGTAGCATGGTGAATGAGGAACATAAAAGTACCTACCCAAGCCATCTTAGATACATAAAACATTTATAGATAATTAAACATCATAAATGCACAATTTAAGGAGGGGAAAGGGACTAGGATAAACATTCAAGTTTAGAAGTCAAGATACATCCCAACAAAAGGCTTCATTGTCCAAACATACCAATCTACGCAAGACTTAGTGGGGACCAAAGCATAGTCATGGTTCCTCTCAAATATAAAAGATATGAAAATAAGATAGAAAGTAAGAGTTTCCAATGAACAACTCTAAATACATAGGTGTCTTCAAATACAAAACATGAAAAGAAAGGCAGGTGAAATCCCTGAACAAAGAGTTCAACAAACTACTAGTCTTGGTCGTCAGAAGCTAGACACGTGTTGGTGGAGGAGGTGGATTATCAGTCTCTACATGATGATATCATGTAGGAAAAATATATATTAGTACATTGGAATGTACTAAGTATGTGAGGTATAATGCAAACATGAAACTGTAATGTCATCATGCATAAAATTGTAGTGCCATTATTCCTAAAATTCAAAAGTCTCCATGTATGTAATTGTAATGGCATCATCCAGACAAACTTAAAAATAATCATGGTTAAAGCTTAATATGGAGTAAAATAAATGCATCATATAAAATATATGTGATGGAATAAGGACATCAAATCATAAACTTTATGGGAGAAGACC
Organism: Solanum ossicruentum; assembly: GCA_025774065.1. Taxonomy (NCBI): domain Eukaryota; kingdom Viridiplantae; phylum Streptophyta; class Magnoliopsida; order Solanales; family Solanaceae; genus Solanum; species Solanum ossicruentum. The sequence continues at coordinate 15,117 of JAOTQR010141707.1, read as the reverse complement.
GTAACCAACATATAAGACCATATGAGCTACTATATTTAATCTAACATAGCCCTCTTAGTTGGAATAGGGACATCCAGTTGCCGGGTGGAACTACATCTACTTAAGCATGCATCTTTATTTATCATTAGGGATTTTGTTGATCTACTAGCCTAGCCTACAAGGGCTCTGATGGTGGCACATAGTTAATATGGCAAGGGGTTGCTACTAGGGTTCTCTTATTAAACCTCACCTCGATATTTCATTCAGTGCTAAGTCAATTCCACAGAATACTTTATAAAATTATAAAACATATACATTTTAACTTAGAATCAAAGGTAGAAATCTTTTAGGACTATCTCATCATCTTAGGATCCACTAAAGTGGGAATTATCCTTTCACGTTGAGGGTCCATCTTGAACATCTTTTGAGGGCAATTGCAATACGCTTACCTCTTTGAAAACATTGATTAACTTCAAATCATATGTTATACCCTTATCATTAACATTATCCAAATTTATCATGAAATTTGTGGGCTTATGCAATGAATTGAAATCAAATGATTTAATGGTAAATTACATAAACATGATAAAATATGTAACTTTAAAACTAGGATTAAGAAGCCCACAAAATATTGAAAAATCCTAGTTATGTGCTGTCAAAGAACAACACTTTTGATGCTTAAAACTTGGAATTTTATGTGTTCTCAATGAGATGTTAGTAGGTTTGATGTTGTTTTGTGTTTATTTTGAAGGATTTCAGGGTTGGCATAATATTTGAGCAAAATATACAAAAGTTACTGAATTTGAGGATCCACGAGACCCTTTACGGACCATAGAATATTCTATGAGCTATAAAGAAGGTTTCTTGTGCAATTCTAATGAAGGGTAGATTTCAGAAGTTTGGTCTGAGAACATTTGGACAAGCCATAGAAGACTTTATGAGCCGTTGATCTAGTCTCGTACCCTCAAGATCAAAGAATGAGGACTATTTGGAATTCTATCAGGCAAAACCTCCTATGGGTAATAGAACCTTTTACGAGCCATATATAGGTGTCGTAAAATCCAAGTTCAGAATTGAACCAACAGCTTACGAAAGCCCGACTACAAGCCGTAAATCACTATACGGCCTGCATAGTACCTTATGGAGCCTGTCGACCCAGTTGTCCTATTTTGTTTTGGATTTGTATTTTAAATACTATAAGTAGATTCTTAGGTTATTTTTCTTATAGAGTTAGCACGGAGCAGCGAGATACAGTAGAGAAAAACATTGGAGAGTTGAGAAACACTTGTAAACTTTAATTTCATCTTATAGTTACAATCTTGTGATTCTCATTGAACAGTTGGATTTTCTTGTGCTTCATTCAATTGTGTAAGTACTAAATTATGTTATTCAAATCATAAGTCTTGCATATACACTGATCAAGAGTAGCTAAATCCATAACTAGGGTTATGGGAACCATGAAGAACTAACAAGGTAATACCAGATAATTCATAATTATTGAAAAGTGTGTATGCAATTATTGATTAATTCTCTTCATTTGAATGCTTTCTAATGGTGGCCTACATTAGAACCTTCCTAGTATACTGATTGGACCAAGGTAATAATGAATAGGAAATTAAAGAGATTAATTAATAGGATTCGATCAATGTTTCTCATCTAATCAATTGAACTGCGCCAAAGGAAGATTGCACTAGAACAATAGGTAAGAGTTAGTAATGTCACACTATGGGGATGGACAAAATCACGCAGTTAAATTTGCCTCCCGCCTGGGCCAAAAGATTTTGTAAACTTAACTACTGTTCTACATATTACACACTAGGAAAAAATTTGGTTATCTGGTAATATTGAGTTAGGGAATCATAGGGCATACAATGCCCTAGTTTCCTTTCATATTGGTTAAACTTTTGTTTTAGTTTAGCATTACTTTCACAAGTTGTTATAACCCCCCTCTCCCCGAGATAGGTTGGTTAATAAACTCAAATTGCAGTTGAATTTTTTGAAGTCTATTGTATTCCCTTGGGTTCGATCCAAACCTTTGTTAGGTTTTATATCTTGACAATGACCGCTTTAGCCTAAAAAAGGAGGTGTAGCTTAAGCTACATTAAGATTTTCGCGGTGTTGCCTAGGAATACGACGAGACTTGTCTAGTTCACGTAATTTGGGAATTAATTCTTCTTTCCCTCATTTTACATTTTTTGTTGTTTTTGTTTTCTTTTAGGGTATAAGTGTAGTGTATGCCTAACACGTGAAGTTGAGGCATACCCTTGACTCCGTTTGACCTAGAGATCCAAATAAGACTGAGAAGAATGGCTTAAGATAATGCTAATAGTGCAACAAATGCAGCTCTGAACCGGAATGAGAATGAGAATGCCAACATTGACAACCTAACTCCTCTTGAATGCATTTCTCCATAGCCACATGACTTTAATGCCAAATCTTATCAGTGAAATCAATATCGACTGAACCCTATGGTTATAGAGGTGACTGGAGCTATTGTATTGCCACCAGTACCGACTGACATAAAGTTCATGGTTTTGAGTGGGTTTCTTTAGATGGTATAGAATTGTGGGTTGTTTGTGGGCCTACCATCCGAGGATCCACATAGCTATCTACACAACGTTGCATTTGTTTTCAAGAGTGTAATGGTAACACATAATCTATCTATGGATGCTATGGGACTTAGTGTCTTCCCATTATCTCTGATAGGCAATGCAACACTATAGATATCTGAGCTCTCGCAAAGTTTGATGGGTTGCAGAGGGCCTTTTTGGAGAGGTACTTCCCAACATCTAAGAAGCTCAAGTTGAAAGACAAAATCAAAAACTTTGAGTAGATCCTAGTAACTCGATTAGTTGTAGATAAGAGCGGTTCATGAAGTGCTTGAGGAGTATCTCAGACCACAAAATTACTGATAAGGCCTTGGTGGAGATCTTCTATCATGCCTTGGATGCAAATAAGTGAGCATATGTCGACAGCATCTTGGGGGACATATTCATAGATCAATCATTCATAGAGATTGCTGAGCAGCTAGATATAGCGGCCAAATTGAATCGCGTGTGGGGGCCAAGGAATAAACTTCTTACTAAATGCTTAGGTACGATCAGCATATGCCTAGAGCAAGCAAAGATAAATGATGAGATTAGACAAATTCTTTCTCAGAATGATACTAACATGGAGATGCTACTAAAGCAGACACGAGAACTAGCTAGTTCTAAAAACATCCAGGAAAGTTACCATGTAAGGTAGAGGGAGGAAAAATATGTAAAGGGGGACCATAAAGATGGATATAGGAATGATTGTTACATGCCTCCCCACAATCGTGATATGAGTACCAGTAATTCTAGGGTTGAGAAGAAGCTTGGTCAACTGTTGAAGAAGGCTGACACACAGGATGAGACCTTAGAGGGATTAAGTTCAACATCACTAGCTTAAATCAGAAAACTGAATCCTATTCTGTTGCAATAAAATGGTTAAAGCAACAGTTTGGCCAAGTATCAACTCAATTCAGTCAGCTCTAGAAGGGCATAGTGCCCAGTAACACAGTGCAGAACATAATAGATACAGAATGGTGTAAGATGGTTATGACTAGTGGTGAAGAGAGCACCACCGATCACCCGTAATAGTTGATGAGAAAGCATGGAAGCTTGGCGAAGTCTGAGTACCCAAGCTATCTATGTTATGCCATAACAATAAATCAGGCGTTGTTTAGAAGGAAATCCAAGGTAGAGACTTGCGCTTAGGCGCCTAGGTATGTTTTCTGACCTCGGTACTTGATTTTGTCCTTTTTTGTGCATAGAGGAAAATGCACCTCTTTTTTGATGGAGTGTGTGTAGTTATAGTCCTCAGTGATATCTGAGTATCCTTGGCCAATAACTACCTAACTTTTTAATCCTAGGCATTTCTTGCTTATGTTCTTTTTCCCTATGGATACTTTCTGTTGAACCAACATGTTTAGGACATTTTAGGTAGTATTGGTAACATATAGTATTGATATCCATGACATATGTGTTTTTTTTATGTTTTTTTGTGAATAATTACACACCAAATTTTTGATTTGTTAGTCTAGATGGAAACCATGCATGTTTAATTGTGTTAATAGTGCTTGTTCTGATAGCTGAGGATAAAATTGAGATGACTAATCAGTGCCATGTGAGTGTGAGCTTAATTTGCTAAATTCATGTACTGTATTTCAATTCAGAACTTGTCCTGTTACTCTGATGTAGACTTTAGGTTAGTTGGAGTAGGAAAGGATCTTAGGTCATTGATCGTGACAGTCCACTTAGCTTAAAAAACCAAATATGTGAAATATCCCTTGATCCCAATGTTTGAGCCTGACATATACCCTTTTCGTTATAAAAATCTAACTGACCTAACCTTATTAATTTTAAAACCCTAAAATTGGTCTTGGTCCTTTCTTGAACATTGTGCACCTTGACTGAGGCAAAAAGCCTAAGTTAAGGGTGGCTACCAAAAGTGGCCCTGGTTCCAAGATTGGATAATGTGCACCTCAACTCAGGCCAAAAGCCTAAGTTGAGGGTTGCTGGTGTAAAGGTAAAATACAAAATAAGGGGGAAAGTTAGTGATACATGGAAAATGAGGAAATATATATATATATATATATATATATATATATATATGTATAGGGTGCAAGAAAAAAGATGAGTGATGCCTTAGTTATGAGCTAAAAAGAAAAATGACGTGTAAAAACAAGGCAAGAAGCTGAAAAATGAAAAGCAAAACACCCACAAAAGCTTGAAATAGGAGAAAGGGAGAATGAAATAAAAGTAATAGTCTTAGTAGGGAAAAAGTGTAAAAACAAGTGGTGCCAAGGAGGGCCTCTAGTCAATATTTTCTCAAAGCAACATACAAAGCCCCCGAGCCTATGTTACAAGCCTGTAAATTCCTAAAGTGATCCTAGCCCAAGTAGTCAAAGGTCTTAGTCATGAGTATAGAGGTAAGAATATGCTATTGGGCATGATATATAAATGTCTTTTTTGTGAGAGTGAGTGATTTTGTATAGTCCCAAGATTATACATGAAAACATCGTTGTGACTAAGATATGAGACTTTTTTCTGTGTGGGCACTTGCATTGCATTATCAATATTAGACTTATTTAGTGATTGTGGCTTGTTGATGGTTACCTTGCTTGTCATAGTTGCATTGTCACATGCATTGATTTATGTTGATTTGCTGGATAGCTATCTGATTATGTTTTGAAAAGTGGTTTGGGTGGTTGTGCTTAAGTTTGATGAGATGTATGCCATTAGATTGAGGTCTCTGTGTTATTATGCTGCTTATATAGATTGAGTCCATCGCTAACGGACAATAAGCAATTTTAAGTTGAGGGTGTTGATGTGATGTCAAAATACAACACTTTTGTTGCTTAAAACTTGGAATTTTATGTGTTCTCAATCCGATGTTAGTATGTTTGACATGTTTTTGTGTTTGTTTTGTAGGATTTCAGGGTTGGCGCAATATTTGGGCAAAATATGCGAAGTTGCTAAATATGAGGATCCACGAGACCCTTTACAGGTTGTAGAATATTCTACAAGCCGTAAAGGAGTTTTCGTGTGCAATTCGTGTAAAGAGTGGATTTCTGAAGTTTGGTCAATGAACATGCAGACGAGCCGTAGACCTAGTAGCTTACCTTGAGGATCAAAGAATGAGGACTTTAGAAAATTGCATCAGAAAAAACCCCTTGCAGGCCATAGAACCTTTTACGGGTCATACAGGGGTTCTGTAAAAGCGAAGTCCAGAAATGAAGCAACAGATTACAAAAGCCCGACTATGAGCCATAAATCATTATACGGCCCGTAGAGCATCTCGTGGAGCCTGCTGACCTAGTTTTCCTATTTTGTTTTGACTTTGTATTTTAAACACTATAAATAGGTTTTTAGGTTAGTTTTCTTAGAGAGTTAGCATGAAGCAGTGAGAGAAAGTAGAGAAAAACATTGGAGAGTTGAGAAACATTTGTAAACTTTATTTTCATCTTCTAATTACATGTTGTTATTCTTATTGAAGAGTTGAATTTTCTTGTGCTTAATTCAATTGTGTAAGTGCTAAATTATGTTATTCAAATTCATGAGTCTTGCATATGCACTAATCATGAGTAGCTAAATCCATAACTAGGATTGTGGGAACCATGAAGAACTAACAAGGTAAAATTGACTAATTTGTAACAATTGAAAAGTGCGCATGCATGTATTAATTAATTCTCTTCTTTTGAATGTTTTGTAATGGTGGCCAATATTTGAACCTGCCTAGTGTTACTAAATGGACCAAGATAGCGATGAATTGGAAAAGAGATTAATTAACATGATTCGATCGATATTTACTTGTCCTATCGACCGAACTGCGTCGAGGGGAGGTTGTAATGGGACAATAGGTAAGGGTTGGTAATGTCACACTGCGGGGATGGACCAAATCACATAGTGAAATTTGCCTCTCGCCTTGGCCAAAGGGTTTAGTGAACTTAATTTACTGTTCTGCATGCTACACACTAGAAATGAATTTGATTATCTGGTAATACTGAGTTAGGGAATCATGGGAAGCACAGTACCCGAGTTTCTCTTCATATTTGTTAAACTGTTGTTTTATCTTAGCATTACTTTCACTAGTTGTTATAAACCCCCCCTTTTGGCGAGATAAGTTGGTTAATAAACTCAAATTCCAATTGAATTCTTCGAAGTCTACCATATTTCCTTGGGTTCGACCCTAACCTTGGTTAGGTTCGATATCTTGACAATGACCACTTTAGCCTAAAAAAGGAGGTGTAGCTTGGGCGACATCACCCAGGTAGTGAATTAATAGCCATCATGTTAATAATAATAAAATCTCATGGTATATCATCATATTATATCATTGAGATCAAAATGCATGTAAATATATCATAAAAACATCATTTAAAATCATTCTCATGGAATCCAAATTTCAAGAATTTAACGAAAAGATAAAATAAAGAAATGAGGATTTTACTGGGTGGAAGGTACCTAGAAATTAAACCCACATGAATATAAATAACATTAAGAAAAGTGTTGCAGAAGTTTGAGGAGGAAGCTCTTTGATGGAAACCCCAACCTTGCCTTGTTCTTGCTTTGGAGAGTATATTGGCTTAGAGAATTTGAGAGAAGAGTGAATGAGAGTTAATAGGAGGATTTAGGGTCTGATTCTGATATGGGGTAAAAGAATTCCAAAATGATGTAGCTTTGAGTCTAGGATATGAGAACTAGACAAAAATATCCTTCATTAAAATAGTCAAAACTCAGTGCAGGACGCCTAATTTGGGCTGTAAACCAATCCATGAGTCGTAATATCAATTTCATCGTGTTCATTTTTCCAAACTTTTGAAACATAATCTCTGAAATCCCATCCGCAAGACCTCTCTATGACTCGTAGTTTGATCAGTGGGTTATAGACTCATCCATAAAGTAAGCCAACACTTTCAATAATTCACATTTTCTGTACCCTATCGATGAGACCTAACTACAATAAGTAAAATCAATTGCAACCTATCCTATTATTTGTATAAAAACTTTAAAAACCACATTTTCCACCAACTCAGGGCATCAATCGACGAACCCCTTCTAGGATCCATAGTTCCTTTTATGGACATAAAGTCCTTTCGTGGATGGCCTTGACTTTTGGTAAACTTTTTCTGCCTGGCCAACCCCATGCACGAGCCTTATTTATGACCTGTAGTATAAACCATGTGTCACAACCCAAATGGATCAAAAGTAAATGGAGGATAAATAAAGCGGAAATCATCTCAACATAACATAGCAAATCCCTAAATCTGGAGTCGTGAGCACAACAACATCTAAAGCAATACAGAAGTATAAATACATATGTCTTAAATAAAATACAAGGCTATCTCATAGAATCTGATACAAGTTTAAAAACAAAAGTATAGGAAATCCCAAGGATCCACGATGACTCGAAGTTTGAGCCTCACCAGTAGGATTAAGGTAGATGGAAAAAAGTCCAAAAGAGTGAACCAACTACCCTGTGCGGGTCGCTGTGCTCGATATGAAGGGATAAAATAGAGTTTGGGTGAGTACACTAAAATATAGCCAATAGGTTCAACTGACTAGGTAAGAGAAATTAAAACAAGCATGTAATAATGAATAACCCTATCCCTACAATCGAAAAGGTTAGTACACAATAAATATACACCATAATAATGAGCTAAGAAATCCTCAAGAACCCATACATATCATATAACCATAATGTGAATATGATGCATAACTCATCAATCCAAATATCAAGTGTGTCATAGCCTTGCCACCTACCAGTGGTCAAGGTAATATCAGAACACAACAACCATGGCACCTTCCCATGGTCAAGGTATATCATGATGCTAATTACTTGCCACCTGCTTGTGGTCAAGGTATATGAAGTACCAATCTCACCCTTTGCCTCCTGCCCTGGTCAAGGGGGTGGTACCGATGTGAATCATAATGCCCTTGCCTCCTACCTGGATCAAGGGATGATAAAAAAAACACATAATAGATGTGAATCAATAGGTGTAACCCAAATATGCATATAAGCATGTGGATTAGCATTACAATAGGAATACCGATGCATGAAAGTCGTAATAATCATATGAACTCTAGGAGTAATATCCAATGTCACAGCTAATGCCCAAACCGTCATCATGTTTAGATCATCATAATTATATCAATATTTAAGAGTGTCAAAAGTATCAAACCTTACTTGTCCCAAGTATATAATAACATCAATGATATCGGATCTTACTCGTCCTTATAATATAAGAATATTAACGATATCAAACCTAACTCGTCCTTAAAAATATAATAATATTAATAATATGGACCTTACTCATCCCAGTTATATAAGAATATCAATAATATCAGACCTAACTCATCCCAATTAGTCTCTCAAGTCTCATTTAGTCAGATTTGAACTCAAGTCATCATCATTCCATAATATTTCATCTCAGTTTATCAATAGGATCAAAATTATATCACAATTTGGCTCAACCGGAATCACTCTTCCATCATTATCCCAATATATCAACAAAATTACACAAATATCCATCTAGATCTCACAATTATCACATGAACATGATCAACAACTCAAATCCAGTCTCAAAAGGTTAGTCGAACCTACCTCGATGCCAAAATCACACTCGGACAATCTTTCAATCCACTTAAGTCTCCAAATGATCCCCATATCGATTAATCACTATCAACAGTAGATACTACTCATCCAAAGAAGCATTTTGATACCCATATTGGCATAAATTAGGCTTAAGGGCAAAATGGTCAAATTTAGATCTAAAAATCCAAAGTTTTCGAATCTAAAAATAACTTTAAAATCAAGTTCTACACGAAAAATAGATTCATAGGTGAAAATCCCATCAAAATCAAGCCTAAATTGAATGAGAATTTAACATTTAAAGTTTAAAAATCTCTAATTTTGGACATTAAAAATCATGAAATCAAAGACAAAATCTAGATAAAACTCATAGAAACTGACTAGATTAGTGTTAGAAATACTTATCCAACAAAAATCTTTGAAAACCTATCTTCAAAATCTCTTGAAAACCTTGGAAATTCGAAAATAGATTAAAAGCCTATTTGGCTTAGCTTAAAAGTTAGTCAAACTTGCTTTTAAGCTCTTTTTAGCTTATAAAAGTATTTGACAATTTTTAAAACAACTTAGAAAAAGTTAAAATTTACTTAAACTAAGTTAAAAGATAAAACCAACACTCCCCGCTCCCCCAAATTTTTATTTTTTAGCTTAAAAGTTGTTATAGTTTGACCAAAAAAATTACCTTTTTACCCTAAATATTTTTTCATATTCCAAAAAATATCCCTTCTCATTATTTCAATTCAAACCACAACCCAACACTCTTTTTGCCGCACTCTCTCTTCACAAAGCTTGGGTTCTCTTCCTCTGCTACCATTAATGTAAGTTTCACTATTTCTTTTATTTTTTCATTAGTTTTTATTGCAAAATTGTTACTAATCCAACTTTTCTTCTTGTTTAAAGAATTGTGTACTACACAAATTTCATCTTAAGTTATGTATATAAAGTTTACTTATATAATAAGTTTTTATTGATATTGAATTAAAATATAAATTTATTTTACTTTATTTTAATTTTTTAGATAGAAAAATCTTGAAGTTATCAGTTTTTATAGTGTTAATAGTTTGAAGGGTATTTCAGACATTTTTAATCAAAAAGCTGCTTAACAACACTTATGTGCCAAATACATCAACAACTTTTTTTCAGCTACAACACTTTTATCTAAACACATAGTTGCTTATTTTTCAAATAAATTTTAGCACTTTAAAAAGTGCTTCTAAAGTACTTTTTAAAAATTATTTTTTTCAGCTAAGCCAAAAAGGCTCTAAAAATGGTGTTTTACGAGTTTAAAACTGTTCAGGTATAAAAACTACTCCGCTATCATAGACGTGGACTGTGAACGCCGAAGTCAAGATAACCAACCCTTCACAAATGCAGAGGTCAAAGGGTCTGACCATCCACGATCACATGGAGAGAGGCACGAACGTGGAAGACTGGGACACCTACACCAAATATCAGCAAAAACCAGCAATGCCAAGTCTAATTCCCTACTCGAAATGGACCCTTGAAACTCATCTGAACTCAAAATATCACAAATCAAATATGTATCCATATAAAAGCAACGATTTGGACTCAACGGAATCATCAGAAATAAGTTTCATGGCCTTCTCGCCACATTTATTAATGCAAGTCAATAAAACTAGTCTAAAACTTAAAATACCAAAACTGCCTCCGTAACTCCAAAAATTATTACGAGTCCATTTCTAGTGTTAGTTTTACCATCCGAAACTAGTGGAACTTTCAAAATGTCGCTCCGAGCTTCCGAACTTCGCATGTTGACCAAAGTTAAACTTTGGTTCTGAAAATGACTAAAATCGCAACCTTAGGCCTAAAAACCTCATTTTTATCTCCAACTTTAGTTCTGTAACTTCTCATCGTTCAGTTTTGATATTTCGGAGCTAATACAGCTGACGGATCTTCGATTTGACACTCAAAACTCAGAATGACACAAAAACTCACTTTTTTCAATAACTTAAGCAAGAATGCAAATATTCATATTTTCAACTTTTAAAACTCATGATTCAAATTCCAACCGTGCAGATAGTTCAAATTAGGCCCAAAACAACTTATGAAAGGGTAAAATAGTAGTTTTCATAGACAAGGCCCAACATGGCTAACTAGGTCATTATATAATTCATCACTAAAAGTAATATTCATCCTCGAATATAAAGGAAAAGAAAGTACTTGAATCCTAAAAAAGGCTGGGATTTTCAGCCTGCATGTCAGACTCCAACTCTCAAGTAGCCTCATCAACAGGATGGTTTCACCACTGAACCTTTACAGAAGGGATCTCAATCTCTGGACTTGCCTATCCAATATAGCTATAGACTTCTCTTCGAAGGACAATTCTTGACCCAAGTCAACAAAGTCATAAGAAATCACATGGGACTCATCTGGAATGTACATGTGGAGCATTGAAACATAAAAAACAAGATGAATAAAAGATAATCTAGATGGTAAAGCCAACTCATAGACTACCTAACCAACTCTCCTCAAAATCTTAAAAGGGCCAATGAATATGGTATTAAGCTTGCCCTTCTTCCAAAATCTCATCACACCCTTCATGGCTGTAACTTTTAGCAAAATACTGTCATTAACTGACAGCTCAAGAGACCTGACCCTCTTATTAGCATAACATTTTTGGTGACTTTGGGGAGTCAACAGTCTACTCTGAATAAGCTGGACCTGGTCCATGGCATCCTGAAACAAATCCACACCCAACACCTCTGTTGAACCTAAATCACCATCCGATTCATGATCCACACCTCCGGCAATACAAGGCCTTAAATGGTGTTACTGGATGCTAGAATGGTAACTGTTTTTATATGTAAACCCTGCCAATAGTTAGTACCGATCCCACAGGGGCCCAAACTCAATAACACAGGACCTAAGCATGTCCTTTAACACCTGACTGACACTCTGACTGACCATCAGTCTGAGGGTGAGAAGAACTCAAATCTACTCTAGTACCCAACCCACGATGTAGAGCCCTACAAAAGTGAGTAGTGAACATAGATCCTCTATCCAATACTATAGACACTTGCAGACCATGCACTCTAACAATGTCCCCGATATATAACTTAGCCAGTTGCTCCACACTATAGCTAGTCTTCACCGATAGAAGTGTGCTAGCTTGGTTAGACGATCAACAACCACCTAAACTAAGTAAAACTTCCCCAAGGCAATAGGTAAACCTACAATAAAATCCATAGTCACTCTCTCCTACTTCCACTCGAGAATGGGGATCCTTTGCATCGATCCACCGGGCTTTTGATGCTTATATTTCAGTTGTTGACAATTCAAACACATGGCTATTTATGGCAAATTCGAGGTCAAAAATGCAATCAGCATAAATAATTGTGTGGAAAAAATGGTCCTGGTTGATTTTTACAACAACTGGATCAAAGACAATTTTTCAAAGAAAAAATGCAATTCTATTAAAAGTGCACGACATGTCTATTTTGCGTACTTGTCAAAAACTTATACTTAGATGTGTTCCCAATATTTTCTATGGGATTAGGAAATTAATGGGAAATTTTTTGAAAGAAAACGCATAATTATATGATAGGTTCGCATCGTGGACCTAGTCACCCAACCTATTTGTCAAGCCCAAAGTACCGTTAAGGTGGACTGACACCCGTTGTAGATAAGGCTCGAGAGAACTAACCTGTATCCATATGCATTCTATACATATTATAAGGGATTTCTACATTCATCATGCCTTTAAAAAGGTAATCAGTAATAACAAGCCAAAAGGAAATGCATATGGCTAGGCCATTGAGGCCACAGTGTCTAAAGTACGAGATATGACCATACTTTAATTTACAAAGTCTACAGAGCCTCTATATAAGGAAAAGTATCTGATAAGGGTCATGAAAGACCCCGCCTCGACTAACTATACAATACAAAAATATAAGCTCTAGACACACAAAGCTCCAAAGCAACTTGCAGCTTGGTAACAGCAGCTGGATATCCTGTACTCCTATTGGGGAGATCTACTAGCAGCATGAAATGTCAGTCCCCGGTAAGGGACGTCAGTACAAGATAATGTACTAAATATGTGAGGTAGGAAATACTGTATATAAAATAACAACACAAATGAAACTATGCACTGGTGCAGAATAAGAGATCACCTTTAGCTATACTATGGGATCATGTACTTTATGTTCTTCTTATTACTTTACCTTTACTGTATAATTTGTGTACAACAAATAATACAAATGACCAGCTGATCAGTGGTAAATCTATATCGGGATCAGCCTTGGCTAGACTTTTCCTTTAACCCCTCGAGCTACCTCCCGTGATAGAATCGACCCTAGCTAGGTGATTCTTCCACCCTTAGTTTACTACCCATCAATAAGCAATATACTTTACTTTATCTTTCTATTACCTTTGAGATGATTCTTTTGGTGGTCATAATATTGGAGCTATAGGACTATAGATGTAGCATGTCACATGTAAATAATCATACAGGACAATATGACAATGAAAAGAGTACATTACATGAAATTATTCCACTTAACGCGACCTGCCCGGGCCTTCTCATAGTTTTTCCTTGCTCTTCCTCTTTTGCAGTCTATTTGAAGCCGTCTTCAACTCTTAGGATTCTTCTTTTGACAGAGACTGGACGTAGCATTAGAACTTTGATTTGCAAATCCTTTTGTTAGCTTAGAAATAGGAAAAATATCTTTCTTTTTCCGCCTTCGACTTGTCCTTTGAACAAAACGAGTTTTGCCTTCGCAGTGTCTTAGATATTTGCTTTGTTTAAATCAAGTAGTGAATTCCACTGGAGTTAAGCAGTTGAATTATAGCCTTTAATTTGACTTGAAAACAATTAATGAAATAATTCGAATTCCACTTGAAAGCAATTCAACTATTACATTTATCACACTTGTGCAATCAAGAAAAAAAGAATGGAAAAGCCAATTTTAATGACTTTTAGTCAAAAAAATACGGGTTTACACACCTTTTATGCATGAATTGGCTTGCTTGATTGATCGAAGACAAACTTGTTAGGCAAGCGCTCACTGATAGATTCAAGTAGGAGAGATCTCGCTAAAAAAAATGAAGAGAAGATTGCTTTAATCGTTTTCCCCTTTGTTGTGAACTTCTTTTCCCGTGGAAAAGCAAAAAAAAAGAAAGGAAGCGAGGTGCGCAGGGGAAGGTCTAATCAAGCAAGTGCTTCCTCCGTTCGTGATGCCTGAACTGGCGAACCAGTGCGTTCCTCAATGGAAGAAGTTTACCAGGCTTACCAGATCCGAACATAGGGCTACTTTATTTGTTTGCCAGCAGCCGAGAAGGATAAGAGAAGAGGCAGGAAGACGGGCTTAGCTCTTTTCAGGTTGAGAAGGTTGAATTGAAAATGGTTGAATGCTTTCTGTGGATGGTTCGCCTCGGTAGGAGCAGGAGTAGGTAAGTTAGTATCGATCTGGTGAAGAAATTAGTTGATAGAGAGGTTATATCTGGAGGAAGCATCTGGTCACAGCAAGGAAAGTAGGTCATGAAAAACCAGCCCATTCTGGTCCAATGACTTTTGAAGCAGTTATTCATTTCCGTACACGATATTTCTCGCATAGGGTCTTTTTGTCCAAGTCCAAAGGGGCAGCTTTGTTCTCGAAGATAATGTTGGATTTCTTGCCTGCAAAAGTAATAACAATCAAAGCTGGCTCAAGATGTTAAACTTCGCGCTGGGCGAGATATGAGATATTCGATTTAAACAAAACATTCCTTCCTCTCTCGCTTGTAGTCATTCCATTTCATTCCTGGTCTCACTACTTTCTTCCTCGGACATTGGTGCTTCACGCAGGGATTTGATTTAATAAAACTTATGAATTAAAGTCTTCCACTTTCGACCTCGTATAGGTGGATAGTTCAATTGAGAACCCTGCGAAGGCAAAACGTTGGGTTGGTGTTCCGATAGGAGCCGATTCGACAGAAAGCTTTTGAAAATGCAGTGCACCCAGGTAAATAAGGAACAAGATGAATACAGAGGTTAAACGAGCATCCCACACCCAAAAGGTGCCCCAC
>JAOTQR010141687.1:0-20478 GCA_025774065.1 Solanum ossicruentum | reverse complement strand
TTAAATTATAGATATACCTCAATCCCAACAATTGATCCCAATTAATAATTGACCTTAAGTAATTACGGGGTTTAACAAGAAATTATTTTTCTGCAAAATTTTTTCTACACTCTAGTTTAAAATAGATGTTTTTTTTTCTAAAAGATATTTTTATATATTAACCAAATTAATGAAAATATTTTTCATTCACCAACCAAATATGAGAAAATTAGTTAGAAATCAGCTCATTTTCCGGCTAAATATTTTTGGGGAAACAGTTTCCATGGAAACTATTTTCCTCCGTACCAAACACACTAGATTTATGACCAATAAAACATATGTTTTAGAAATCAAATTGTGTAGGGTATAACAAGAAAATACTTATGCTATATGAAAAAGGAAGAATCATTCACAAAATTTTGCAAATAAGCTTTGAAAATAAAAAATTAAACATTTAAAATTAAAAAAAATAATTTAAACACTAATTCCTTAGAGGCAATTCGTGCACAATCTTATTTAGGAGAATCCATTTTCATTGACAGAGGAAATTCACACACCCCAATATGTGAAGGTTAATGCAATTGGGAGCTTACTATTACATGTTTAAATACTAAGGTACCAACCAAGAATATCTAAATATTATATTCGATTCAAAAAATTAATATATAATGAATTTTTTTATGTATGTTGAGTTCAAAATTTGAATTGAATCATGTTAATTCATGTGTGTTGAGTTGAGAATTTGAATTGAATCGTATTAATTATATTAATTTTATTTTATCCAAATCAATAATAAAAACTTGTGGCCTCAAACAAATGTGGGATCCGCATTCAAAATTTCAGAATTAACCTTAAAAATTAGTCCAAAACAACATTTCAGCTCAACCAATACTACGAAAATCAAATTAGGGTCAAAAATCATCACAAATGAATAATGAACTAAAGTTCGAACATTAAGCTGCAATATCAAGAAATGACAGTAGCGATGGATGAAAATATTACCAAAAATAAGCCCCGAATTTTGAAATAAACCATCCCACAATGATCCTTGTGAACAACCACCTAAGATAGAGCCAAGAATAATTGAAAATGGATAATCACAGCCCAAAAAATCAACACTTCAATTTGCCCCAAAATTCACTTTGAAAAAGGAAAAAACCAGCAGGTATATCACAAATTTTACATGAAATGGAGCCTTATCTCAACATCCCGACGTCGTCAAAGCGTTCCCGTAGAATTTCCTTGAATTTAGACCCTTGGATCGCTAATTTTGTCCTTAAAATGCTCAAACTATGACCTTGAAAAATTTTGCATGAAGGCTGAAAAATCGTCCAAAGAGCAGATATAAGAGGCCATAAATATGACCTCTGCGCGGTGAACAGTGTCGTGTGATCGTGGATCCCAAAAGGAATAACCTTTGCAATAGCGAAAGGTTATTCCGCATTCTCAAATGTTTGGCTAGCAGGACCTACGCGATCGCAGACATGTCTCCACGTTCGCAAAGATCATAAGGACTTGACCTCCGTGATTGCAACTCCTGGTTCGCATCCACAAAGGTGAGAGTCACCTGCATCAGAAAACCAGTTGATGCAGGTCATTTTGACTGAATGTGGGTTCCACTCCCACGATCATTTCAGTGAATCGCTATCAAGGGGCACAGAATGAGCCCAGAAGCCCCAGAACCGAACGAATTGTTGTTTTAGATCAAATTTGACATTTCAAAACTAACCGCACTATCAGAATTTTTATTTAGTCACATTTTTCAAGAATATTGATAAACGTCAATTATTGGCCAATTTCATAAATTTAAAATGTGGGTGCCACTCCTATGACCATTTAGCGAATTGCTATCAAGGGGCTCAGAATGAGCCCGAAAGCCCCGGAACCAAACGAACGGTTGTTTTAGATCCAATTTGACATTTCAGAACTAATCGTACTATTAGAATTTTTATTTGGGCAAATTTTTCTAGAATATTGATCAAAGTCAACTATTGGCCAATTCATAAAGTTAAAATGCAAAACTCGGCACAACACAAATAGAACACCTCGATTCTCGAGCCGACTATGTTTTTGCCTAATTTTGTCATTCAAAAGCTGATGAAATTGTCAAAATTCTATTCTAAGACTGGTTACCCATGTTTTGTGCAAAAACAAAATTTCTAAATTATAATGTAAGACCCCACTTATGGGGGTAGGAGAGATGCAAGAGATATGCTTGAAAGAAAAATTAGTCTGTTGATATTTACAAAGAGATTACGACTCGTAAGCCAGAGTACGGCCCATAAAGTAGGCATCGTAGGATCTGGCAGACTTGGTGAAATTTGAATCTTTCTAAAGTCTGAATTATGACTTATCATACGACTTGTATCACTCTACAAGTTGTAGTTCCTACAATAAGGGTTTCTTGACAAATTTCAATAACTCAAATTTCAAGATCCTTAGTTTACATAAGGTCGTCTACGGCTCGTGAAGTGCTCTAAGCTCGCAGATGAGGTCTCATAGACCCACCCTACCAGGATTTTAATAGGGGTAAATTTGACTTTTCCTCTTTCTTCTAAGTCCAAACTACGTCATTGAGTCCCCATCTGTGTCCCTTATCAGTTTACCTAACCCTAATACGTCTCATTCTTCCTCATTCCAAAATCTCTAAGTCACTAAACCCTCTAAACACTCTCAAGTTCCTACAAGGTTTCACGCAAGAGGGTGCAAACAAGGATTCCAAATTCCTCGTCATCTCCCAAGGTTTTTCTACCTTCTGTCATCAAGGTATGTCGGTTTGATTGTGGGAACCTTCCTTCCCACAAGTCCAACCAATCTTCTTTTCAAACTACATAAATATATAGACTATTTCATGGGTATTTATGAACTCTTGCTTATGATAACATTATTATGCACTGTGCACATGTCTTCTATTTAGTTTCTTCAAGAAATGATGATTATGAGAAAATATTATTAGGGTTTTCATGATACTCAAACAAGGGATTTTACTATTATGATGGTGGGTTGATTTGAATGACTTTGAAATGAGTTGATTTTACTCCCTTTTTGTCTTATACTCTTGAATTGCATAGTTTGAAGTATTTGTGCATGTACCCATAATGTTTGACTAAGGTTACATGATGAGAATCCTATGTGAATGAATGATTATGGCATGAATTTCAAGACAAGCATGTTATGATAAATTATGGACTCCCAAGCATGTATTAAACCCATGAAAAGTTTCTATGATTTGTAAGTAAATTATTGAGCCTTTATCCTATATTTTACCTTCTTGTGAGTAAATAATATCTACATGTAAGGGTCAAGCATGATACTATTTTATGCTCATGTACCAACACTCACAAGAAAGGTTCAAGCATTTACAATCTCCACCCTCCTATGAGTAAATAATGTCTACAAGAAGGGATCAAGCATAATAACTATTTTTACCCTCATGTATTAACTCTCGCTAGAAGGGATCAAGCATATTATAATCTCTACCCTTATGTATAATGCGATGCCTGCTAGAAGGGGCCAAAAAATGGTAATAGTCGAGATAGTTTTTAAAATAAGATCTCTCCACATTGACTAAGCTTTTTCATCCTCAATTAATATTTGTATTGATTCATTTTTATGTATTTTAAACAAAGAAAGGATTTAAAAAAAAAGTAATATTATGAAATTTTTATCATATCAATTAAGGCACAACATCCAAATCCAGCTCCAACCAATTAAAGCCACGGAAAATCAAGAAACCTATTTAAAAACCTCTTTTCCCAATCGAGCTAAACACCCAATTCTCCTTCTTCCCCCAAAATAGCTAAAGATTCAATTTTGAACCCAAATAATTTCAATTTTGAGTAAATGAGAAAACCCTAACTCTTGAACCGACAGGAAAAGATGAATTTATGTCTGCTACAAAGAAAATTTTTAGATTTTGGGGGTCTCTTGTTTCCTCTTTGTTTTTGTTGTTCCTGTGCAGTCTGCAGCTTCAGCAGGAACTCATGTCCTCATTTTTCTCCCCAACTATGTTCTGTTCTTCCACTGAGGAAGAAGAACTTACAAAACAAAACAGAAAATTCCACAATTTTCATATGTCTCTCTTTGTGGCAAATGTTAATGGAAACTATATATAGCGTTAAAGGAAAACAAAGATGAAATCATAAACACACGCATACAGGTTATTTCTATGAGAAAAACTAACCTAAATTCAAGCAGCCGACAGCTCAAGGTGAGGTGAAGCTGCAAGAATCGACTGACAAAGCAGAGGAGAAGGAAGTGGAGAATGTATTTGGAAGCATTTGAAGAGGCCAGGGGACCCAAGATGCATGTTATTTGGCTGTCACAACTTGCCACACAAGCAGCCAACACCATGAGATAGACAGGTCTCCGGTAGAAGAGGTGACGACACGTGGTACTGCACCATGAAGCATTGCCTCTTATTAATAAGAGAATATATGTATAATGTCCCTACAATCCTCCACTCATTTTTTTCTTGTGATTTCATCGTTTGACTCATTTCGTTATTTTGGATAACTTTTTCTTCTATGACATCTTCAAATTCTGATCTAAACTCTACGAAATAATTAATTTACATACTTCCCTTTTTAAAAAATACTCCTTACACTAGTCCAACTTAAACAGATGAAATTTTGAGATTGTTACATTATCTCCCCATTGGGATCATTCGTCCTCGAATGAAGAGAATATAGGTTAAGGCACGAATCTCTTATGGACTCTAACAATCAATCATCCCTCGACTTACTCATGAAATCAATCAAATAAGAAATGCATAAAATATAATAAACACATCATGTCAACAAGTCACATCGATCCTCACTCGAACTCTAGAACTCTACCATATTTAGGAATGAAAGAAAAATTCAATGAATAGGAATTTAGAAGGAATTGTTAGCATCAATCCTCTCATCATCTGTAGGCTGGAATAAATGGGGGTATCAGGCCTTCATGTCCTCTTCCGCCTCCCAAGTAGCTTCTTCTATGAATTAATTCTTCCACAATACTTTAACAGATGCAATCTCTTTATTACTCAATTTTTAAACTTGATGATCTAGGATCTGGACAGGAATTTCCTCATAACTCAGACTATCTTTCACCTCAATACTCTCGATAGGCAGTCCTAACCATGGATCTCTGAAACATTTCTTGAGCATAGAAATATGGAAAATCAGGTGGATAGTTGCTAATTTTGAAGGTAGCTCCAATTTATACGTAACTTTGCCCACTTTCTTTATGACTCGGTAAGGGCCAATATATCTCAGACTCAACTTTCCTTTCTTCCTAAATCTCATCACTCCTTT
Organism: Solanum ossicruentum; assembly: GCA_025774065.1. Taxonomy (NCBI): domain Eukaryota; kingdom Viridiplantae; phylum Streptophyta; class Magnoliopsida; order Solanales; family Solanaceae; genus Solanum; species Solanum ossicruentum. The sequence continues at coordinate 15,199 of JAOTQR010141687.1, read as the reverse complement.
CATGGGCGACACTTTCAAATATACCGAATCATTGATCTCAAACTCTAAGTCTCTTCTTCAGCATCTGTATTGGATTTCTATCGACTCTGTGTTGTCCTCAACCTCTCATGAATAGTCTTCACCTTTTCAATAGCTTGGTGAACCAAGTCTGGTCCAATCAACTCAGCTTCACCTACCTCGAACCATCCAATCGGTGATCTACACCTTCTCCCATGAAGTGCCTTGTACGGGGCCATCTGAATGCTTGAATAAAAGTTATTATTGTAAGCAAACTCTATTAAAGGAAAATGGTCATCCCAATTACCCTTAGAGTCAATGGTGCATGCTCTCAACATATCCTCCAACATCTGAACGCTCTACTTGGCGATTTGTCTTAGGGTGGAAGGCTGTACTTAGATTCACTTTATTACCCAATCCCTTCTGGAAAGATCTCCAAAACTAAGAGGTGAACTGAGCTCCTCTGTCGGAGATGATGGACAAAGAAACTCCATGCAACCTCACAATCTCACGAATGTACAACTTGGCATTTTCCTCTGCAGTGTTAGTTGTCTTGACTGCCAAGAAGTAAGCATACTTAGTCATCCTATCAACTATCACCAAAATCAAGTCATATTTCTTTCGAGACCTTCGTAAACCGGTAATGAAGTCCATATTGATCATTTCCCACTTTCATTCCAGAATTTCAATGTTCTGAGCCAACCTACTTGATCTTTGATGCCCAACTTTGACCTATTGATAATTGGAATACTTTGCAACAAATTCCGCAATATCCCTTTTCATCCCATTTCACCAATAGACTTCTCTCAAGTCATGATACATCTTGGTGGAGCTAGGATGAATGAAATACCTGGAGCCATGTGCTTCATCCACGATTCTCTCTTAAACATTTTCAACATCAGGAAAACATAATCAGCCTTGACAGCTTAATAATCCATCTCCCTTTTGGCAAAAGCCATAGCCTTATGTTTATGTACATCCTCTTTTAACTGTAAAAGAATAGGATCTTGGTCTTGTTTTCCTTTCACGTCTAACACTAAGGATAAAGAAGATCCATTCTGAATATTAACCCCTCCCTTATTATTCTCTTCAGGTTGTACTCCTAATCTGGCCAATCTATGCACAACTCTTTCCTTTCTTCCTTCACATGGCCAGTGCTACCCATAGACAATCTACTAAGAGCATCAGTAATAATTTTAACCTTACCTTGGTGGTAAAGAACGCTCATGTCCTAATCCTTGAGCAATTTCATCTATCTCCTCTATCGCAGATTAAGCTCTTTTTGACTGAAGACATATTACAGACTTTTATGGTCTTTGAACACATCCACATTGACTTCATACAAGTAGTGGCGCCTGATCTTAAGTGCGAACACTACTGCTGCCAACACAAGGTAATGGCTCAGATAGTTCCTCTCATTAACCTTAAAGTTGCCTGGAAGCATAAGCTATCTCCTTTCCCCTCTGTATCAACACGTACCCTAGTCCAACTACAGATACATCATAGTATACTATAAAATCTTCGGCTTCATCAGGCAGGGTTAACACTGATGCAGTAGTCAACCTCATCTTTAATTCCTAAACACTCTTTTCACACTCATCTGACCATTGAAACTTGACCTTCTTTTGAGTCAGTCTAGTAAATGGCATAGATAAGGAAGAAAATCCTTCAAAAAACCTTCGATAGTAACCAGCTAATCCCAGAAAACTCCTTATCTTGGTTGGTGAGGTTGGTCTTGGCTAGTTCTTAGCCACCTCAATCTTTTAGGTATCCACTCGAATTACATCTCCATAAACCACATGACCTAAGAAAGCCATGAATTTTAGCCAAAATACACACTTAGAAAACTTTGCATACAACTTACGATCTCGAAGCATCTGCAAAGCGATTTTGAGGTGCTTGGCATGCTCCTCCACTTTTCTAGAATACACCAAAATGTCATCGATGAACACAATCATGAACGTGTCAAGATATTGTCTGAATACTCTATTCAGTAGGTCCATAAAGGTTGCAGGTGCATTTGTTAACCCATACGACATTACCAAAAACTCAAATAACAATATTGGGTTCGAAAAGTCATCTTCGGGATGTCACATTTTCTCACTTTCAATTGGTGATAGCCTGATCTGAGGTATATCTTGGAGAAAATAGTGGCACCCTGAAGATGGTCAAACAAGTCATCAATTCTCGGAAGGGGATACTTATTCTTAATTGTCACCTTATTCAGCTGACGATGGTCAATACACATTCTCAAAGAACCATCCTTCTTTCGTACAAACAAGACCGTAGCACCCCATGGAGAGACACTCAGCCTTATGAATCCTTTTTCTAACAAGTCCCTCAGTTATTCCTTTAACTCTTTCAACTCTGCATGAGCCATCCTATATGGCATAATGGAAATCGGCTTGGTGTCAGGAAGAACATCAATCCCAAAGTCGATTTATCTATCAGGAGGGATTCCAGGTAGATCCTCAGGAAACACATCAAGAAACTCACTCACAATTGAGACAAACTCAAGAGAAGGGGGCTCAACATCATCAGATTTGACTCACAGAAGGTGGTAGATACATCCCTTAGAGATCAGTCTTCGGGCCTTGAGGGAAGAAATAAATTTACCCTTTGGCATAGCTAAATCTCCCTTCCACTCGATAACAGGCTCATTTGGAAATTGGAATTTAGCAGTCCAAGTTCTATAATATAGAGGCATAATAGGCGTGAAGCCAATCCATACCAAGGATTACATCGAAATCGAACATCTCTAGCTCAACCAAATCAGCAAGAGTATCCTTATGATAGATGGACACTAGACAATCTCTATAGATTCTCTCAGCTCGAATAGACTCACCAATCAGAGTAGAAATATAAAAAGGTTCAAGCAAGCACTCAGGGAGAATCTCAAATCTACTCGCCACATAAGGAGATACAAATGATAATGTGGCACCAGGATCCATCAAAACATAGAAATCAAAAGTAAAGAATCAAATCATACCCATCTTAACATCCAATGCATCCTCTTGGTCCTGTCGATTCCCCATTGCATACAGATGGTTTGTCCCTGTGCCTGGTCCTAGTGCAACACCTCTTTGGTTCCCTATCGCTGGTGGTGCTATGGTAGAGGATTGGTCCTTATTGCCCACGCCGGACACTCCCTTTGAAAATGACCCAGCTGGCCACACCTATAGCAACCATTCCCTCCATCTCTACATTCTCTCAGATGCATCTTGCCATATTTTCTGCAAGGTGGCTTCCCTTTAGACAAGAATCACGCTGGCTTGCGAACCTTGTGCTAAAGTTTGGCTGACCTTGAGACCTGTGATCATACCAATGGCTCAGAGCTAGTGTACTGGCCAAATATGGTGCATATCCTGAGATCCTTGTTTGAAAGTAGGACTTATCCCCTTTGCCCTATTTGTTCTAGCTGGGCTCAGGCCCTGTTGACCTAGCCTTCTTACTCAGATGCTCCTCTCGATCCTTCTTCTTATCCTCCTTAGTTTGTTTTGCATAAACCATCATTGGTAGAGATCTATATCTGGGATTAGTAATGCGGCCTTAACTCCCTCTTCACCTGTCTACCTAATCCGAATACAAATTTCCTCCTCTTATCCCTCATATTAGGAACCACCTCCAGTGCATACCTGGATAGTTGGATGAATTTTAGGATATACTCTTGGAGTGTCATCTCCTCTTGTTTCAGATTAACGAAATCCTCAACCTTCACCTCTCTCAACTCTTGAGGGAAGAAGTGATCGAGAAAGGCACTCTCAAATTCATCCCAAATGGCAGGCTCAGCATCATCACCTCAACTGTCCTACCACTGATTATGCCAAACATTGGTCACATCCTTGAGTTGGTAAGTAGCCTGCTCAACTCTCTCAGTCTCAATCACATGCATGGTTTTCAACGCTTTCCATATCTCATCAATGAAGTTATGAGGGTCCTCTTCAACCTCTGACACAGTGCATATGATGTACTGTCAAAATACAACACATTTGATGCATAAAACAAGGAATTTTATGAGTTCTTAATGTGACTTTTTATGGGTTTTATGTGTTTTTATGTTGGTCTAGTAGAAAAGTTAGATTGGCATGATTTTAAAGGAAAGTTACATATTTTGTTGAATCATAGGACATACGAGCTCACCTACGAATCAAAGCCCAATCTACGAGCATAGGATATGTTATAGCAAGAAACATAGACCAAAAATCAGAAACTTTCTAAATGGAGGTCACCCCTACGAGGCCATCCTACGAGTCGTAAGTTTCAGTACAATTCATATAGGTGGACTCTTAGAAGGAATTAGAAAGCCAAAATGTTGGACCAACAATTGAAGGCCTAGACTAATAGAGGAGCATATAAGTTGCAGCCTAAGCAATGACTCGTACCAGTGGGTCATACCAGTTGAATCTAAGATGCCAAGAACCTGATACGAGACCCCGATTACGACTCGTAGGCCATCCTACAAGTCGTACCTACGGGGTGTACCAGCTGTCAACTGTCTTTTCTGTGTAATTTTTAGGGTTATTTTGTAAACTCTATATGTAGTTTAAGTAAGGGTTTTATTAAAGGAGATTTGAAACAGAGAACTTTTCATCTTTGAATATTCTCTCAAGAAAACTCTTCGGTCTTTAGATCTTTGAATATTCTCTCAACAAAACTCTTAGGTCTTTAGCTTAGTTTATGTTTTTCTTTTGGAAAACCCAATTTTGGGGATTGTAGACATTGCTTTATGCTCATTATTAATCTATCAAACTTGTGGTTTACAACTTGTGGTGTCTTCAATCTTCATTTCCTTGGGTAAAATTCTCAGTTGTGTCATTTATTTGCTTTTTTACTTGTTTTACCTAAGTCATGAGTAGCTAAGCACCGACAACTTGGGGTTGTGAGAACCATGGGTATTTGACTTGAGATAACCTAGGTTTATTGCATTTCTATGATTAGGGTTTTGCATGTATTGTTTATTTCCCTTCATTATGATTGTCGTTTGGTGGTGGCCAACACCAAACCCGCCTACTATCATGATCCCGACCAAGGTGGTAACCAATAGGAAAAGGGAAGTAGATGACAAAATTCGGTTGATGTATTCTCATCTAATCAACCAAACTTGATCAAGGGGAGGTTGACTGGGACAATAGGTAACAATTAGTTGGCATACCATGATACAAGCGCCATGGTAAAATTTGACCTTCACGCTCACAAAAGGGCCGAAAGAACCTAAGTTACCGTCCTGCATGCGAATCTACAATTGTAGTTATGTTCCCTAGGATGATCGAGTCAAAGAACCATGGGGAACAAAATTCCCAAGTTTTCTCTAAAATTGAGTGTTTTGCTGCATTTTTGCATAGTGTTTATTTTATTTTGATTGTCACAAAGTCCCCCCTCCCCCACACCATTTAGAGATTTTAGTTATCGATACTCAAAATGATTGATAGTGAATTCTTGTGGTCAAACCCTGTATTCAAGGGGATTCAATGCTAAACTTCGGTTAGGTTAATTACTGACAATGACTGCTTTCTTATTGGAGCGTGAGCATCATCAGAAATTATGGCGCCGTTGTCGGGGAATACAACTAGGTTTTGAGTTGATTCACTATTAGTTAGTTCAAGTGTTAGTTTCTACACTCTCTTGTATTTTACTTTTATGTTTTTGTTGTTTGATTGTAATTGCAGGGTGTATTAGGTTGTATGCCTAACAGAAGGAGCCAAGATAATCCCTTAGCTCCGATCAATTTTGAGATCCACCGAATCGTTAGAAGAATGGATTAAGGGAATGAGGATATCGAGGTTTAGGAGGATATGAATATGAATGAGGATATGGGAAGAGAGTACAATCCACCACCGAGGGGTAACAGCCCACAGCTTAGGGACTTCAATAAAAACGCTTATAGATGGAATTAGTATCAATTGAACCCTATGGCCATAGACATTACCAGTGTTATAGCCTTTATCGACAGATAGTAAGTTTGTGGTATCAAGTGGGTTGCTCCAAATGCTCTAAAACCACAGATTATTCACAGGGCTACCTTCAGAGGATCCCTACCGTCATCTCCAAAATGTGGTGTTTGTTTGCAAGAGAGTCATGGGGACACAAAATCTTTCTCTTGATGCCATTGGTTTAAGAGTATTTCCACTGTCATAGACTGGCAATGAAACTGCATAGTTGTCTGAGCTTCCTCCGGGTACCATAACAAGTTGGATGGAGCTTCAGAGAGTATTCCTTGAAAGATATTTCCCAAGATCTAAGAGGTTGAAGCTCAAGGACCAAATAAATAACTCTGAGCAATTGTCAGGTGACTCTATTAGCACAACATGGGAGAGTTTTACCAAATGCTTGAGGTTGGTCCCTAATCACAGGATTGTTGATGATGCCTTAGTTGAGATTTTCTATCAGGCACTTGATGAGAATAATCAAGCTTGCTTCGACACAATTATGGGAGGCATGTCTCTTGACCAACCTTTTGCATTGATAGCAGCAATGCTAGAGCAAGTGGTTAAAACCAATAAAGCATGGAGTCAACGACAATGAGGTGTGATGAATACTTCTTGTGCGGTTAACACCAATAATGAGCAAGCAAAGGTAAATGAAGAGATTATGGAGTAACTTGCTCAACTGCGCACAAGTATGGACTTTATAAACCAAGCAAGTGTCAAAGTGGTCATTCACCAACTCCCAAAAGACTCCAGTGTACAAAAACCCATTCTTTGATGAGAATGCATGTTTTGTAAGCAACAAAGTAGTGGGTTTCCAGAACAACCCTCAATGGTCCAGGAAATCAAGGTTGGAACTTCAATCATAATGGGGGTATATAGAGACCACCAGGGTGGATACTATGAAAGAAAGAGAGTGCTAGATGCCGAATAAGGAAGAAGAGATGGCTATGGGAATGTTTCATATGTGCCACTTCACAATTGTGATGCCATACCAATCACTTCTAGGCTTGAAGAGATATTTCACAAGTTGTTGAAGAGAGCCGATCACCAAGATGAGACCCTTAAGGGTATGAAGACGGATATTTCAAGCATTAATCAAAAAATAGAGTCTCATTCCGTGGCAAAAAAACAGCTAGAACAATAATTTAGGTAAGTTTCATCGCAATTGAACTAATTCCAAAAGGGTACCCTACCAAAAAATAAGGTTCAGAATTTTAAGAATGAAGGGCATTGCATGGTAGTGATGACTCAGAGTGGCAAAAGCACTATTGATCCCGCTATATTAATGGTTGGAGATAGAAGCCACAGAAAGAGGGTAAATGAAGAGACTGAGGCGCCTTGTGCAAATGAGCCATCAAAGAAATGTAAAACCTTTCCAAGGCCCCTACCACCATTTCCCCAAAGGCTTGGGAAGATAAAAGAGGAAGGTAATTTTGAACAGTTCTTGATGATGCTGAAGAAGTTGTCAGTAGACTTCCCTTTAGTTGAGGCTCTTGAGGGGATGCCAGGATACGTGAAATGGATGAAGGATCTGGTAAACAAGAAGCACAAAGCTAGCCAAGACCTCTCCCAAAATTTTCAACATTGCAGTGCCATCACCACGAAGTCTTTAGTGCAGAAGTGTAAAGATCCGGATGCATTCACTATACCATGCATAGTTAGGGAACTTGAAGTTCCTAGAGAACTATGTGACTTGGGAGCTAGCATCACTTTGATTCCTCTTTCCATATTCAGAAAGATTGGTTTGGACAACCTTGTTCCTACAAAGATGCAGTTGTTGATGGCATACAAAACAGTCAAGAAGCCTGTAGGGATATTTTATGATGTGTTGGTCAAGGTAGATAATTTTATATTCCCTGTAGATTTTGTTATACTTGACTATGAAGTTGATTTTCCAGTTCCAATCATCTTGGGGAGACCTTTCTTAGCTATAGGGAGAGCATTGGTTGATATGGAAAGAGTCTGCTTACCTTCCAATTTGGTGAAGAGGTAGTTGTTCTTCAAGTGGGTTAGCCAGATAGAAGAAGTTATGAGTTTCAGGTTGTATCAATGATCGAACTGAGTAAGAATGAAGAAGGTGAGATCCCGGTTGATTTGAGGCTAGGAGTTGAACCTTTGGCAGCTATGTTGACGATTCAATGATGACAACATATCTGATTATGAGAAAACAGTGAATGCTCTTGGGGTGTCTTCTGGGCCTAGATGACAGGCCAAGATAGAATTAGACTTATACAACAGGAAAGCTCCACCTATGAAGCCCTTCGTAGAAGTCCCACCAGAGTTCGAGTTAAAGGCACTTCCAGCATATCTAAAATTTGCATAGTTGGGAGAGTATATCACTTTGCCTGTTATAATTGCAGCTGACTTGAACAAAATCCAAACAGAGGTCCTCGTCGCTATTCTTAAGAAATTCAAAAGGGCGATTGGGAGGATAATTACCGACATTATTATCATACCTCCTGGGTATGCACTCGTAAGATTCAATTGGTCAAGGATTACAAACCGAGCATTGAGCATCAAAGATGGTTGAACCTCCCAATGCAAGAAGTTGTGCGGAAAGAAATCATCAAGTGGTTAGACGCAAGAATGATCTACCCAATTGCAAATAGTGAATGGGTCAGTCTAGTGCAGTGTGTTCTAAAAAGGGGAGGTATCATAGTGGTGCCTAATACAAAGAATGAGTTGATCCCTATGTGGCCGGTCATCGGGTGGAGAGTGTGTATGGATTATAGGAAACTTAATGCTTTAACTAAGAAAGATCATTTCCCTATGCCCTTTATGGATCAAATGTTCGACAGATTGGCAGAGAAGGGATGGTATTATTTTTTTGATGGATATTCCAGGTACAACCAAATTGTTATTGCGCTTGAGGATCAAGAGAAGACAACTTTCACATGCCTATATGGTACTTTTGCATTTAAGAGAATGCCTTTTTGGACTATGTAATTCTCCAACTACATTTCAAAGATGTATGATGTCTATCTTCTCTAACATGGTTGAAAGCACCATTGAGGTGTTCATGGATGACTTTAGTGTTTTTGGCCAGTCCTTTGAAGAATGTCTGACATATTTGTATGATGTGTTATAGAGGTGTGTTGAGATTCACTTGGTGCTAAATTGGGAGAAATGTCATTTTATAGTGAAAGAAGGCATTATACTTGGTCACAGAATTTTTGGCAAGGGAATTAAGGTGGATAAAGCAAAAAATTGAGATTATCGAGAAACTGCTTCCACTAATTTCCGTGAATAAGGAGCTTTTTAGGTCATGCAGGATTTCATCATCGCTTCATAAAGGACTTCTCCAAGATCTCACAACCTTTGTGCAAATTGTTGGAGAAAGATGCCAAGTTTGTATTTGATGATACATCCATGTAATCCTTCAAAGAATTAAAAAGAAGGTTGACTTCGGCTCCTATTATTGTGGCTCCATATTGGTCACAACCATTTGAGCTACTGTGTGATGCAAGTAGGGTTGCGCTAGGTATGGTGTTGGGGCAGCGAAGGGAGTGAATTTTGCATCCGATCTATTATGGTAGCAAATCACTAAATGTGGCCCAGAAAAATCATACAATCACCGAACAAGAATTGCTTGCCTTAGTCTTTGCCTTTGAAAAATTTCGCTCCTACTTATTGGGAGCTAAGGTTATCGTGCACACAGACCATGCAGCGCTTAAATATCTGATAGCTAAAAAGGATGCAAAAACTAAGATTGATCAAATTGGTACTCCTCTTGCAAGAATTCAATTTCAATGTTATTAACAAAAAGGGGTCAGAAAATCAGGTAGCCGATCACCTTTCTAGATTGGAAGATGAAGCTGTGGTAAAGTTTGATGATGGACGTGACATTAACGACTCATTACCTGATGAGAGACTTTTGGCAGAATCATAAGACCTTATAGCCTAGTTTGCAACCATGCCAACTATTTGGTGAGTGATATAGTGCCTCCTGAACTGAACACCTATCAGCATTACAAGTTTAGGCACGACATAAAGAAGTTCTTTTGGGATGAGCCTTATTTATTTAATAATTGTATGGATAGGATCATTCGCAGATGTAGAAATTATGAGTATTCTTAAAGCATGCCACTCTTCATTAGTGGGTTGTCATCACAATGGAGCTCGAACTGCTTACTAGGTGTTACAATGTGGCTAATATTGGTCATCCATACATTAGGATTCCCATGATTATGCCAAGTTGTGTGATAGATGTCAATGAGAGGGCGAGGTCCCGTGAAGGCATGAACTTCCTCTAAATCCTATTTTGGTGATAGAACTATTCAATTTTTGGGGCATTGACTTTATGGGACCCTTTGCCAGCTCACATGCTAATAAGCACATTCTAGTTGCAGTTGATTAAGTATCTAAATGGGTAAGAGTGTTACTGAGTTTCTCCAAAGAAACATTTTCTCCATGTTCGGCACACCTCGGACAATTATTAGTGATGAAGGTTCTTATTTTTGCAACAGACTGTTCAAAGCTCTCCTTCAAAGATATGGTGTGAAGCATCGAGTAGCAACCCCGTACCATCCCCAAACAAGTGGGCAAGTAGAAGTATCAAATTGGGAAATCAAGCAAATCCTATCCAAAACGGTGAATATGAATCGCACTGACGGGTTAAGAAAGTTGGATGATTCTTTATGGGCCTACTATATTGCTTTCAAAACCCCGATCGGAATGTCCCCTTATCAATTGGTGTTTGGGAAAGCTTTTCAAATACCAGTTGACCTTGAACATAAGGTTCTATGGGCATTAAGAAGTTGAATCAAGACTGGAATGAAGCAGCAACATCTATGTTGATGCAAGTAAATGAACTTGATGAGTTTAGCCTGAGAGTATATGAGTGCTCTGCATTTTACAAGCAAAAGATGAAGGTTCAGCATGGTCGTAGAATTGAGAACTGCCAATTTGCTCCAAGAGATATAGTGTTGCTTTATAACTCTAGGTTGAGGTGGTTTCGTGGGAAACTCAGGTATAAGTGGATAGAGCCCTTCAAAGTCATACGCATTTTGAATTATGGAGCCATTGAGTTAGAAAGCAGGAATGGTAAAACTTTCAAAGTCAATGGAAAGAGGGTCAAATTGTACATGGGTGATATGGAAGAAATTAAGATAGTGGAAGACTGGGACTTTGAGGAGGCATGAGCACAAAAGCTTTGTGTCATGTCATGATAATGAATTAGGCGCTTCTTGGAAGGCAACCAAGGTATGCCCCTTGTACCCTTTCTACGTGTCTTTACTTTAAGGACAAAGTATGCTATTTTGGTGGGGTGTAGGAAGTTATGGATTAAGGTGAAATCTGAGTAACCTCAAGTCAATAACTTCCCCTATTTTTGATCCCATGATTTTTTTTGCCATGATTCTTTTTTCTTATGGATGTTTACTTTTCTGTTGAACCGACATGTTTAGGTAGTATAGATAATGTGTAAATTCATAGTAATGTTATCTGTTCGCATATGCATAGTGTTTAAATGCTTTTTGAATGATTTGAGGAATTGGATACCCCTCAAAATTTTTGAGATTGTGATTATTGATGCACTAATGCATTTTGATGATCTAGTGATGTTTGTTCTGATAATATAAAGGTAAGTTGAGGCTTAAAGCATGACCTGTGAGTCTATACTTAATTATGGGTGTCGTGCCATGTGTGTTGTGAGCTTATTTTGTTGCATTCATGCATCTTGTATAGATGGAGAACTTGCCTTGTTACTCCAAAATTGGTTCGATGATGTGGTTGATTAAGAAAGGATTTTAGGCCTTTGTTCTTTGAGTGAACCCACTTTTAGCCTAAATGACACACCAAATGAGTAAGTGAATCACTTGTTCCAAATTTTTGAGCTTCTTATGTACTCGTTCTTTCTTGACACCTTGCAAGCTTAATCATGTTTGATGAAATACCTTGATATTGGCCATGGTCTATCCTTGAACATGTGAACCTTAATTGAGGCTAAAAGCCTATGTTGAGGGTGGCTACGAATTGTGGCCCTAGTTTGGGGAACAAACATTTTGTACCTCACCTCAGGCTAAAACCCTAAGTTGAGAGTAGCCCTTATTGTGCTAAATTAATAACAATGAGGTGGTTAGTCAGGAAATAAAGAAAGAAATAAAAAAAATAATGAGCATTGTGAAGCAAAAGAAAAAAAAGTGCCTTGAATGGAGAAAAAATAACAAGAATTGAGTTCAGAGATAAGGCATATCTATAAATAGAAAGAAAGCACTCAAGAAAAAGCTTGAAACAGGAGAATAAGGGTCGATTTAATGAAAAAGGTTTGCTTATTAAAGCCAAAGTGTTGGTACACATGGTCCAAGGATAGCTTTTAATCATTACTTGCCTAAAATGCCTTATCAAAGACCCCTGAACCTATGTTACAAGCCTAATAGTCGTAAAGTTATCCAAATCTACTTTATAACCAAGGCAGAAGATGAGTATAAAGGCAAGCCTATGGTGTTATCAGTATGCATGAATGTCAATTGTGAGAGTGAGAATGCTTCCTCAGTCCCTGAATTCAAAATGCTTCTTGAGTGAGTAAGAGGGACTTCTTTTCTATGAGGGCATTTGCACTACTTAATTAGAATATGGTTGCACCAGTGATTGTGGATGGTTGATGCTCCTTAGCTTATCAAATTTAGGTTGCCAGATTCATCATTGTGTTTTGTTATGCTCAGTAACTTTGCATTCTGGTTTTGAAAATGATAATTGGATACCTGGATTAGAGTGAAAGATGTATATGCCATTGGTATAACTACTATGTATTTTCTTAGTATATGAGTAGATTGAGTCGTCGCTTGAGGACAAACAACAATTCTAAGTTGAGGGTATTGATATACTATCAAAATACAACATATTTGATGCCTAAAGCAAGGGATTTTGTGAGTTCTTAATGCGACTTTTTATGGTTTTTATGTGTTTTTATTTTGTTCTTGCAGAAAAGTAAGGTTGGAATCATTTTGAAGGAAAGTTGAAGATTTTATTGAATCATACGACATACGAGCTCACTTATGAGTCGTAGCCCAAGCTACGAGTCGTAGGGTATGTCGTATCAAGAAACAGAGACCAAAATAAAAAATTTACTAAGTGGAGGTCACCCCTACGAAGCCATCCTACGAGTCATAAGTTTCACTACGAATCGTATAGATGGACTCGTAGCAGGAATCAGAGAGCCAAAATGTTGGAGAAAAAACTGAAGGCCTAGACTATAAGAGGAGCATATGAGTCGTAGCCCAAGCAACGACTCATACCAGTGGGTCGTACCAGTTGAATCCAAGATGCCATAAACCTGATATGAGACCCTGATTACGACTCATAGGCCATCCTACGAGTCGTACCTGCGAGGCGTACCACCTGCCAGCTATCTTTTTTGTGTAATTTGTAGGGTTATTGTAAACACTATATATAGTTTAAGTTAAGGTTTTATTAAAGGATATTCGAAACAGAGAAGAATTTTTTATCATTGAATATTCTCTCAATAAAACTCTTAGGTCTTTGGCTTAGTTTGTCCTTTTCTTTTGGAAAACCCAATTTTGGGGATTGTAAACCTTTTTTGTGCTTATTATCAATCTATCAAGCTTGTGGTTTGCAACTTGTGGTATCTTCAATGTTCATTTCCTTGGGTAAAATTCTCAATCCTATCATTTATTTGCATTTTTGCTTGTTTTGCCTTAGCCATGAGTACCTAAGCACCTACAACTTAGGGTTATGGGAACCATGGGTATTTGACTTGAGTAACCTAGGCTTATTGGATTTCTATGATTGGTTTGCATGTATTGTATATTTCCTTTCATTATAATTATTGTTGGGTGGTGGCCAACACCAAACCCTGCCTATTATCACGATCCCGACCAAGGTAGTGACAAATAGGAAAGGGGAAGTAGATGATAATATTTGATTAATGTGTTCTCATCTGGGACAATAGGTAACGATTAGTTGGCATGCCATGGTAGCCGACAAAGCGCAATGGTGAAATTCTACCTTCACCTTCACAAGAGGGCTGGAAGAACCTAAGTTACCATCCTACATGCGAATCTACAGTTGTAGTTATGTTACCTAGGCTAATCGATTCAAAGAACAATAGGGAATATAATTCCCAAGTTTTCCCTAAAATTGAGTGTTTTTCTGCATTTTAGCATAGTTTTTATTTTATTTTCATTTTGAATTACACAAACCCCCCAATTTAGAGATTTTAGTTATCGATATTCAAAATGATTGATAGTGAATTCTTGTGGTCAAACCCTATATCCCCTATAGATTCGACACTATCCTTCGATTAGGTTAATTACTAACAACGACCGCTTTCTTATACGTGAACATCATCAGTAGATAGGTGGGTTCATCCTCAGAAAATCCCTTATCCTGGAAGCAGCCATGGGCTCTTGAGAGATAGAGCTAGGGGCTGGTGAACCCTGATACCCATTCTGAGCAGCTACTAACTAGTAATTATAGCTGTGGCTCCTCGAAATTTGGCCCTTAAATTAGGAGCAGTAGGTGTCACAGGACCACCAGTGGTCCTGGACGGTCGGCCTCGGCCCCTCGTTTCCATTTGAGGAGGCACCTCTAAAATAGCGTTCTCGGCAGTGCTAGCTGAGGCATTTCTCTGGATTACTGCACATCTTGGAGGCATAATCTACAATAGCGTAATGCACGACTCAACAACAAATTTATAGAGTTTTCAACTCTATCGCATGAATATAGATCACAAGAAAGGGTAATAGTTCCTAATGTCCTATAGTTTCCTGTTTATAAAGTGTGGTGCACAACACACGAATAAACAATACTTTATAAGACACGACTTCATAGACTCCCTAAGACTCTTGAACTCTGCGCTCTGATACCAAGTTTATCACACCTCGAGAGGGTACTCTTGGTGTGGCTAACACTCAAAGAATATTACTAGCCTCTGAGCGAACCACTTGGCCTCATCACCACATCATACTCAACAGCGGAAGAAGATAACTCAAATATAATATTGGCTTCGTAAAGAAGCACGAGCCATTTCAATCTCCATTTTCTCTCATCAAGATCCTGTCTTTATCACATTCTTGATTGTTCTTGTAGCTGTTGATTGCATAAGAAGATTTAGGGATTTAAAATTTTCCCCCAAATCTTTACCTTCACTTCCACACAGAATCAGAATTTCTGAATTCCATCACAGGGTCCTACAAAGCTACAGCTACTCAATTTTGTAAAAAAATTCTCTGGATATTCACAATTCAGCAACTTTCTTGGTAGCCATTTTGGAGATCACCCTTATTCACACAGAACCAAAAAATTCCAATCTTTCT
>JAOTQR010141686.1:35000-58135 GCA_025774065.1 Solanum ossicruentum | reverse complement strand
ATTGGAAGTCAAAAACAAAATGAGGGATAAATACAATACAGTGAAACTGCTTGTCATAAAAGATATTGCAGCTCAATTTGTTCAAACGCTTCATTTTCGCATGTAAGGTTGCGAGTTTGACTCTCAACAGCCTCTTTAAACATTTTGCCTCTAAAGAAAAAATGCTTTAGGTGGACCTTTTGGAGGATAACAAAACATTTAACCAATTAGACTAAATTAACATATATAACTTTTCAGGCAATAAATTGTTTTAAACTAAAAGGATTCTGTTGCTTACTTTAAATCCATTTCCAAAAATGAAAAGTTATCGAGTTGAGTGGTAGTAATATATGTGAATAGTATTTCATTTATATTATGCTCTGTATTTAATATAACATATCGCATTATTTATATTATTTTTTAAAAAAAGGTGACACTGCTTACAAAAAATTTTGGGTACACCACTGTTCGAGCATACATTAAAGCTTCTAAAGTAGTAGGATGAAATCTACTGCGGTATAGACTAATCAACCTCCCACTAGTATTAAATGTCGATTCAGAAGCGGTGGTTGATACAGGAATGGCTAAGAGGTCACGAGCTAATTGTTTCAGAGTAGGAAATTTCAATTCGTTTGTCTTCCACCAACTCCAGATATCAAATGATTGAGTCCGAGGTAGCAAACTATCTTCTAAATATAAATCCAACTTGGATCTTGTCTCCGTGATAGTCAACTCGAAGCAGCAAAAATGAAAGCTCGATAGTCTATCACCTTCAATATGATTAGAAACTTCACTAGAACTAGACACTTCAAATGACCCGCTTGGAGAAGATACTCTACTCTTATAATCATGAAAGAGATCATAGCAATGAGATCGAATTTCTTGAATTTTAGTCAAAAGAAACATATTTGTTTAGGAGTCAATAAGTTATTTTATAGTCTTTAGGTGTAGTAAAAAATTTTAGATTCTGATTTCTAAGGAGAGTAAACATGTTTTGTTAGTTATAAAGTTTTCTATTTAAGGACTTTTGTAATAGCATATTTAATAAATCATGAAACAGAGCTCTTTGCCTACTTACTTCCATTGTTTTTCTACTGCTTAACTTCTGTCATAATATATATTGTTTTGTGTAACTGCTTGAGTCGATCTTTGATAGGCTAAATGGAACCATGTTTTAGGAACTGGAATCTTAATTATAAGTTTATAGTCTTTTATAATTCTTAGTGTCATCTAATCATAAGTTCAACCCTATTGTGTGCATCTGATCTTAAAAATTGTTTGCGTCTTAGTATTTTTTATTATTCTTTATTTTAAATTATTTTTATGTTTGCTAAAGGTTATGACACCTAGTAAGCAATAGATGCAACTTGTTGATAATCACCTCGATGAAACCTACTTAGTTGGCGTGTAAAAGTTTTTGAATTATGCTTTTCAAAAAACAGGAGAGGAATATGAAATATGATGTCCATTTGTCAAATGGTACAATGCTTCTTTTGGCACTCATAAGTCTAGACACATTCACAATTATATAGAATCATTCACTATTATAGATTTTGGTATCACCATGGAGAACGTTTCGGTGAGCCTTTATCGGAATCAGAAATTAAATCTGATGATGAAGATGAAGATAATGATGATGATGATCCAGTAGAAGAATGTCAAGGTGAGGATGAAGTAAAAGAACTTCTAAGAGATTTATATCCTTATCTTGATGGAGAAACTACACATACTGATTTTGATGATTTATTTGAGTGGAACCAAATGTTGAAGCAAAAAAATTTACAGCCTATTGAAGGATTTCGAGTTACAATTATACCAAAATTCAAAAGCTTCAAAGCTTTTTTCTTTGATCAAATTGCTTCATATCATAAGTATGGGTCGTTGGAGTAATGGATCATTTACAATGTTATTGAAACAGTTGAAAGAGGAATTGTTGCCTGATGGTGCTAGTTTGCCAAACTCACATTATGAGGCAATGAAGATAAAAACTTGGATGTTCATACAATAAGATTGATGCTTGTACTAATCATTGCATGTTATACTGGAAAGAGGATAGCTTACTTGATTCTTGCAAAGTTTGTGGTGTGTCTAGATGGAATATAAATACACATAGTGGGAAAATAAAGAGTAAGATAGGTAAAAATATAGCGTCAAAGAGTCTACTCTATTTTCCCTTAAACTCTAGACTTTAGGGTTATTTATGTCTACAAAGACATCTACTCTAAGGACATGTCATAAGGTTAAAGGAGTCGATAATGGAATAATGAGACCTTCGGCGGATTCAATGGCATGGAAGTCATTTGATGAACTTCATCCTTCATTTGTGGACGAGCCTCATAATATACGACTTGGACTTGCTAGTGATGGATTTCAGCCATTTCAAAATTCAAAAATCTCACATAACATTTGGCCTGTGGTTCTTATATAATTTACCACCATGGTTGTGTCTTAAGTTTTATGTCGATCGTCGATCGATGAGGAGGAAAAAATAGAGTCAAGTTTGTCGACAAGATGAAAAGGAAAACCTAGAGTAAAGGTCTGAAGAAGAACTTTCAACTGTTGATGATCAATAAGAATCCACCAGATGAAGTGGAAGAGACCCAAGGCTCTGACCATTACAAACACGTATAGCTAGCTAAGAGCTGTTGATGATATTTAATCCACCCACAAGCAAGAAAATGAAAATGAAAAGAAAAACAAACATATTTCTTTTTTCTTTTCCTGATCTTTTGAGTAGTCTGGCACATTATTGTATATAGTTGTTTTGGCATGTCCTGATTGATTCATGATATACATTAGCTGAGGGAAGGCATGGGAGTTTAGTAGTTATAAAATGTGCCTTGTCATAGGTCTAGATCAATGACATAGCAGTGAAGTTGAAGTAGTTTCATAAATGCATTTCCATTAATGAACAGTTCAAATCTGCTTTTAAGGAAAAACTGTATCATTCAAGATATTGCTGCAAACAGAGTCCAGACGTGGTTGCTAATTTGAAATAAGTTGTAAGGTTCAATGAAATGTCATTTTTAGACATGAAACAATAAGCTAATGGAGGGAAACTTAGGCAATCTTATGTGTCTGTCCTCCACCTTTTCCATCGACATAAGTATAGAATAGCACTAAACTATGCCTCTCGAGGAAGGATACTTCTTTGAATTTGTTTATATAGATATACTAATATTTGAAGAAATCTGGGAAGTGTTTATCAATCTGGTTTAGGATTGTAACATTTGGTTTCACCTATCTATCTATTTCAAGTAAAATTGTTCACTACTTAATGTCGTCATAAATTCCATACTATCAAGTTTAAAAGTTTGAATTGAAGCCTAAAAATTTCCCCGTTATTTACTGTGCTTCAGTTATCACATTAGTTGGTCAAGGTGGTTGTCCCTCTTTAATATGTTATGCTATGTGTTCCTTATTATTTTCTCCGTCCTCTTCTGTATTATTTTATTAGCTACTCCGATGTTCATTACTCGAGCATAGCCCTCTATCTTTCAAGGTAGTTGTAAGGTCTATACTCTACTTCTCCAAATTACGCTTTTGGGACTACACTGGGATTATCTGTGCTGGTTATGGTCATGGTTATAAGTTCCAAGATTATAATTCTAGATAGTCTTGTTTTGAACCAAAATACACCGGATAGCAATAGCATTATGAAATGAAGTAACACCTAGTTTGGCTTAAAATAAGAGAGCTCAAAAGAGGGAGGAGAACTAATTTAGAAAAAAGTTTTGGAGTCTTAACTGAACAAGAAGTTACGCAGCAGCAAAACAATGAAAGTACGCAGGTGAAGAGCTCTATCTTTTTATTTATTATATATGTTGTCACAAGAGTCCTCGAATAGAAAACTTTGTAACTAACGTAAACACATTTACTCTCCTAAGAAATCTGAATCTAAAAAATTGACTACACCTAAAGACTAGGAAATAACTTACTCCCAAACATATGCATTTCTTTTGGAATTTCCATAAACCTGCTAATGAGAACAACTTTACCCTCAACTAGTGAACATATCCAATTACTTGCTGCCTGTAATGTTCACTGTTCAGCTCAAAACAACATAGTAGGATCAGAAAGGGACTGGTACGCGATACATCAAATTGATAGGTTGTCTAATGAAGCGACTATCAAGAAACAATACCTGGAGTAGAGGCAGCATTCAAGCTAGTGTGAAAGCAAATATGGTCTTTATATGATAATAAGTACCTAGTAATATCTGGAGCTGGAGTAGCAAAGAAACCAGCTCATATGGTTAATCAAAATTCAATTTTTAGTAAAACCATCAATTAAAATGGCTTCAATGCTCAGTTCAATAATGTAAATCACCATGAATGTACGCAACCAACATCATCTGCAATGCAGGAAACATTCTGGATGTAATGGCCCTATTGCAAAGTTAGGTACAACAGTACTTACGTGGACAGTACTCTACACTGCCAGAAATGCTCGAAGTCTTTCACTGCATATAGGTGCCCCTTGTCGACCCAAATGGAGTCTGCCTGGAGTCAGGATGTGCCCCTTAAATCTAATATCAACCAACCTCCAGAGAAGAAAGAGCTTCCTAACCACGGAACATCAAAAATGACTGCAGGCAGCGCTAGGTTTCTACCCACCCAAACAGGATTCCGACCAGGTCATAGCAGCAGAACGACAAGGTATGAACCAGAAAAAAGCAGATGAAAGACTGCTCCGGTGTTTGAGGATATAATGACCAAACAGAAAGACGAAAAACATGAAAAGTTAAAGAGAGGTATGAGAGAAAGACCTTCAAGGACAATGGTGAATCGCAAAAGCAGGAAAAGATGTCGGAAGCAGACAGTTGAATCGAGTAAGAACGATGATGCTTCAACCAGTGTGGAGATTGAGGATGTGGATGATAATGGAAACAATCTATCTGCTGGACAAGGAAATGGAATTGATAGCTATGGCACTAGGAGATCATCTCAGCGTAGGCAACATATTTCATTCAGTGAAGGTGTAAGTGATCATGGGAATGAATTGGCAAGCCCTCTGATGAAGGCACGGCCTAAACAGTCAGTTGTAGATGGCAAAACTCAGAAGAAAGAAGCTGTTGGTGGTGATGATCAACATCGAGCCGATGTAACTATCTCGTGCAGTAATTCTGTGGAAAGATCAAATCAAAATGAAGCAGGCCCTCGTGAAGGTGACATGCAAAACAACAATTCTAATGTTTGAGATAGTTAACGAACAAGCTTCTAGACAGCCCTTAGGAGGCGCAAAAAAAGTTGAACCTATTGTGGATTCTAATTTGGATTCAGATACAGCTCCTAATAGTAATATTCTGGAGGTGTATGATTATCCTGACCCAGAATTCAGTGATTTTGACAAGCTTAAAGAACAAAATTTCTTTGCAATTGATCAGGTCTGGGCTTGCTATGATACATGGCATGCCAAGATTCTATGTCCGTATTAGGAAGGTGATGTTCAGTTGGCTAGAGGATTTCCCGGAAGATTAAAGGGCCAGAGCTTGGGTTAGGGCAGAGTCGCCCAATCTTTTTCTAATCTCTCGCAATCTGGATTATACGATTTTACAAATATAAATAGAACAATCATCACTTTAACCTCACTATTCTGAAGAAATTTATAAGATTTGGAGCTTAATAATATACAAAAAGGTTATTAAATTGCACAACCAGTGATTAAAGCTAACAATTGCGCGCAACCTATCAAGTGGTTAGAGTTATACAATATCTACCCTATCAGAGATATTAATCTTGATGTTTTTGTTTCAGTTAGAATTTGAGCTTAAACTAACTACCAGAACTGTATCCTGTACTATCGTTTTATCAAAGGAGATGAAAAAGCTATAAGAAAGTCACTTAAAGCGGTTCGATGTTGACTGCACTGACTTGTACTATCAACACCAAATTGATACATGTGTTCCTATTGAAGTCGCGGTAAATTATGTTTTTTTCATTTATCACTCTTCGAAGTTACTGAGTAAATACAGAATGATGAGTTTAATAGTGCGTTAGGGACTGAATGATGGCCAACAAAGGATCACCAAGATACAGGGACTGCAGGTGTGTGTATGTATGTGTATATATATATAATTTCTAATTTACATACTACTTTATTTGTCTTCCAATACTTTAGTGGTTTTTCTCCTATTATTTTCATTTTATCTAATATTTTGACTATTTCTTCTAAGTCTTTTGGACTTTAATAGCTCTTATTTTTACCATTTCTATCCTAAAAGTTATAAAGTTCTGTTTCTATATCGATCAAAGTAGTCTTTATTTAGTATATCATAGTCTTTTTTTCCGTACATTTGATTTTTCTTTTTACAATACTTTTTCCCATCCTTACATCCATTACAACAAGACTGCAGGTTTTCTAAGCCTAATGTATTGGAGGATGCTGTCTCTAATTTATTATTAACGTATCTTCCTTTTATCTATATTTTTGTTGTTGTACCGGTGTGTAAGTAGTATTTTTAAAGAATGTTACTCCATCTCTAGTAATCAAATAACTACCATTATTATGTAATATGAAATGTAGTCCTAGAACATGATCTACGTTTATATTTAATTCCCTTACCAAAATCCTTTCGACTTTGTAAGTTGATTTGTAAAATTTCATCACATGTATTTATGAAACTAATCTAGATTTTATCTATGTAGTGTTAATATATGTTATGAGTTCCATCCATTTGCATTGCTGCAATTGGCTTATTTAAAATTTTTATTAGATTTGGTGGTATTATTTTCTTGTTTATTATGCACCTGGTATACCCTGTGCCTATTTTGAGCCTCGCTAGCATTTTTACTATGGTAAATTTTTTATCTTCATTACATATTAGAGCTTCATAAGTCTCTATGTTTATTAATTCTGTTTCTTATGTAGGTTTCGGTTGCTGCTATTCCTCCACTTTTTCTTTTTCCTTTTCTAGAGCTCTTATCTTTTGTTCTAGCTCGTTTACTCTAGTTTCTAACGTCATTATTCTTCAAGCTATGGTCTAATTTCTTTCTTCTTTGTATTCCTCTTCTTTTATTATCTTGATTTTTAGTATGTCTTCTTTACATGCGATGCATCTTTTCATATAGCATAATTTATATTTTGCTCTTTTTTCTCTACGAGGGTATCATATACATATAATAGATTGATTACTATCTATCCCTTTGTTCCTTTTGAACTCATGATTATACTCTTGCAAAACATTTACCATTGTGCTTGCTTGTATTTCTTCTAAACTAAGTTCTCCATTTCTACTCCTATTTCGTTTATTAATTCTTCTTGTTCTGAGTCAGAGGAGCCTAATTGGTCTCTCGGTGGGTTCTATACTAACAACATAATATATACTTTCACTATCTGACATATATTCATCCATATTTATTAGTGTTTCTTGAAAACTTATTATTAGTTGTGAATTTCTTGTCTGACTATTATTTCTCTTTGGACATAAATTTGCCAAATGCTCTATGCTACAACAAGTAAAATATTCTAATTTATTTCTATAAATAGATAATTAGCTTGCGCTTTGCGCGGTCACAAGTAATCTAATTATTTTTATAAGATGGTATTATCATTAAGTCTTTTATAATTTATTATCATTCTTGCTTTTCCATTTATTATTTCATTATGGTTCCCGTCAAGACCCAGACCGAGGGTCTAAGAGTGACGTGGCGAATGGGAACTTGAGAGTCCCCAAACAAGCCTCAAAGTATCCATATTCACATACCTAATACAAAAGCATATACAAACAGTAAACACATAGTTCTACGGGACAGAAAAGTAGGACTCACGCTATGGGGATATCATAGGAAAATGGATTAATATGGATTTACATGGCATATAGCACATAAGAGCTAAGAGGCAGGTAAGTATGACTCACTCTATGGGGGTAATACGAGACTTGGGATCTTCCACATTTCCACATCAAAACAAATATACTTATGATAATTCTCACAATCAACCCATAATAGTCATATCCAATAGATAACCATATTCATAAACTCCAAATACAATGCATAGCATATAAATCCGACAAAAGTCTACACGATGTCCAACAATACATCTAATCATAAGATGGGATGGGGGCCAAGACATGTCTCGAGCCACCCTCAAAGTAAATGATATAAACAAAACATCATATGTAGAGTAATAGTGGTCTATCCTTGAAAGATAGGAATTACCGCAACAAGTATCTCAAGATCCAATCTAGTCATCGTATGATGGATGAAGTTAAATCTCTGGTCCCTTCATGGTTAGATCATGTAGGCAAAAGTATGTGTTAGTATGTTTGAATATACTAAGTATGCAGGCATGCGATGCATATGACTTATCAAACCTACATTTCAATGTTAGATGACAAGGGCACATAATATAGAAATAATCATATACCCAAAGAAGAGAGTATACAATATGCCATGAAGTCCATGATGCATGAAATGCAAAGACGCTCATATATAGTGAGGATTGGAGCTCAACAAACATATAAGACCAAGTGAGCTATTATTTGGAATCCCGATGTTATCCCCACACCAAAAAAGAGGTGGTCTACTTGCCAATGGTAAACCATTCTTCTCCTTACGGGCCTCCCATTTTGGAGGAGTAACCTTTCTTACGGGTCTCGCATTTCGGATAGGATTTTCATATCATTTCTAGCAGGTCATGCCCCAACTAATAGGATGAGCCTCATCTTTCTAGGGGTCATGCCTCGACTGACGGGATGAGCCTCAGATCTTTCTAGCGGGTCATGCCTCAAGTAACGGGATGAGCCTCAAATCTCAATACCTATGCTAGCACATAGTTCAAGGAAAGGGATAGGGAACTTGGGGATAGCCCTTACGCCCCCAATCCATCGGTGTTAAGTTAAAATATCCCACGAGAATACTTATACATATATATGCTTTCAGAAGAGGCAATAGTCATTTCAAATCCTTTTAATGCACATTTAGGCTCAAAAGTCAAACACATTCACAATAATTCCTTCTTAGGCTCAAATGCCAAAACATAGTCATAATTCATACTTCTCATGTATTGGAATAGCTCATTCATATATACAAAATGGTGCAAGCACCTATAATGCTCAAAGAGCCATAATCATAGACATCTATGTGATCATATTCTTGTTATAATCAGAATCTTATCAAAATCATATACATAATTATAATTGGGATAAACCCACTCCATAACTTTCATAAAATTCATTGTTCATGAATGTATATGCTATGCATGAGATGAGAATGGTATGGGTAATGTAGATTCAAACTAAAATCAACAATATAACATGAAATTCAAGTGAAAACATAATTAAATCTACATTTAAAAATATGATATAAACTACCCATGCATAAATCAAGCTTTGAAGTGGACTTGCACATTCATATATTCATAAAGCCATTGTAAACAATCATAATAGGGTTTAAAGTAACTTAAAATCATAAAATAAAGTACAACCCACACATCAATTGAATTTAAATAATCATAATAATGAAAACTCACATTTAAAGTAAGATTAAATTCATGAAAATTTCTTGAAAAGATTTGAGTCTCTTTGGTTGAAAGGAACCAAGGATCAAAAGCCACATACTTTACTTAGGAAAATGAATTTGAGAAGAATTTAGATTGAAATTGAAACCCCAATTGAATTCTAGCTTGAATCTTGAAGATGAGACTTGGAGAGAATTTTGAGAGTTTGATTTTAGAAACTAAGGGTTAGTCATGAATGAGGGGTTAGAATTAGAGTAGGAGAAGTTTAGGAATGTAAAGGGGGAGGGGGGCGGGAGGAGGGTTTAAAGGTCTTAAAAAGCCTTGGGGATGGGTCAAAATATCAAAAACACCCCAATAAATGCCCCTTTAAATTTTAGTCGTAACTTCTCACGGCTAGCTTCACGGGTCGGAAGCTCTTCACTGTCCGTGAAGGCTCCCCCCTCTAGACCAGACAAATTCTAGGAAAAAGGGCATAACTTCTTGCTCTAAATTCGAAATAAGGTGAAACCAAATGCGCTGGAAAGCTAATTCAAAGAGCTTCAACTTGATAGGTCATGGGCTACCCAGCTCCTTTTGTGCTAAGAGATATAACTATTTGAAGTTAATCCTTCTATCGGTACTTGTGAAAAATTTAGCCAATGGTACGGACGTACAAGCTAGAGAGCCACCTTTTTAGGATCTCTGTCTACCGTTGAAGTGTTCCCTTTGCCTCAGGAGCAGATTTTTGTTACATACATGTATATTTATTTTCTGTATTTCACATTTATGTATATTTGAGAGTATGACAGGGCCCTGTCCCGTCCTATGATTCAGTTCGTATGTGTAGAGGTCTGTGGATACATGTGGGTGTGGGATATTGCATGTGGTATGACTACGTATGTACGATAAATTTGTTGGGCAGTTCTACCGCGGCGGTGACCTTGTCGGCCCACATATATATGTGTATAGATATTTGTTGTATGCTGGAGTTGTTGTTTGCAGGTTTGGTTAGTCAGTAAAACAGAGGAAACTCTGCCGAAATTTTGATAGATTCCTTAGCTGTTATAGTTGGAAATCCGGTTTAGTGTTTGTTTGGGTGCCCAATTGGCACTAATCACGGTCCCTGGGTTGGGTCTGTCCGGTCCCTGGGTTGGGTCGTAACACCCATGATGGCCTTAAGCAACATAAATAAGCTTGAATTGAGGGCTTGAAAGTGAACTTAACTTGAGCTTGAAGATCTCATGCTTAGGATTTTTCAACAAAGTCAGCATTATGGGTGGCCACATGGGCCGTAACACCTCACACGAGCCATGAGCTTGTCGTGTGTTGACCATACTTGGTCCCAAAACTTTTCTGGGAACTGAATTCCATGCTCTATTGAGATGGTACAAAGTCCGGGTCCTTACAGTTCCACACCATAAAGGCTGTAGACCTATGATTTTACGTAGATGTTCATATTATTCCTAAGTTTAATAATTCTTATATATATAGTTTTATTCTTAGATTTTATATTTATAATTTTATTTTATATTTTCTCTTGATTTTCTAGGACCAAAATATAATTATCGGTATATGATTTATACTTTATATTTTTTATAACTAAATTTATTTTTAAAAAATATTTTAACACGCGAAGCGCCAATTTGTTTACTAGTAATTCTCTTATATAATAAGAGCGAGTTGGGCAGCCAAGCAGGTAGCTCCCCGTCGAGTGCTAGAGTTACCTGTTTTCACTTATATATTATATGGGGTTCATAAAAATATTTCGTGAATTTTCTTATTTAATCTTTTTAAAGCAGCAACTTAGTTCAACTATGATTTTACATGCAATATTGTCCCTAATAAAATATTTTCCCCAGTTGCTTAAACTATGATTTTAAAATCACTTAATCATTAAATTCAAAATTTAATCAATAATATGGGGTCCATAAAAATACTTTTTGAATTTTTTTATCAACTTATTTCAACTGCAATTTTATAATATTGCCTCTAATAAATAATCTTCTCAATTGCTTCAACTATAATTCTGCTATATCATCCCGCTTAGTTATTTTAAGTTAAGTAAATACTGAAATTAGGATAAAATAAATTTCTCTTTAAATTGGACTAATAAAATTAAATAACTATTTTTAATATCTTTTCGTGATTATATTTGGTCAAAAAGGAAGTACTATAAATATACATATAAAAATTTAAAATCACTTAATCATTAAATTTAAAATTAAATCAATATTAACAATATTTATTGGATATTAGATAGTTTGGTAGGTGGTTCATTTCCTTGTTTAATGTATCATTATTTGTTTGGCTTCTTGTTGATACGTTGATACATGATTTTCTTTTCTGAGTTCATTCTGTATAGTTTTTGTGAGCAATAAACACCTTTTAAATATCACAAGTAAGGTCTAGGAGGATAGAGTGTACGCAGACTTTACTTCTATCGCATAAAAATCGAAAAGTTGTTTAAAGACCATCGGCTAAAATATACCAATCCAATTGAAAACAAGAGAAAAGCAAAAAAATTAAAAGTGAGTTTTTTTATCATTTAAATAAAAATCTAGTTAAGTATTGCTAACCAATTAACTAGAATTGATAACAATTATTTTATTGGGTTGGTATTAGTTAAACATGTTTACAAACCAATAATCGATAAAATGTACAATTACTGATGAATATACGTTAAGCAAGCATAACGCATGGGCTTCTTGTTTGTAAGGGTAAATGGTGTTTATACACCAATTTATATAGTCAATATGTCATTTAAATTCTTAAAATATTTCCAGAACTGAGAGTTTAATTTATTAAATCTACTATCAGATTGCCCATATTTTCTTTCATATATTTTCCTTAATCCTTTCAACTATCATTAGCTAGCACGACTAGCAAAATACATTAATTTTGCATCACATTTTCCAACATGGATTGAAAGAAAGGTAGAAAACCAAACAATAATGACAAGGGAAGTCATAAAAATTCTTGGGACCATATAATTTGAATTAGCATCAGAAATTAATCCAGTGGTTGCCATATTCTGAGAATGGAAAACGTTTCACAACTGAAATCTACAGGTGGTTGCCATCAGCATGCAGAAGTAGATGAAACTTTACGTAAAAGATTTTAAAAAGTTGATAGTACATACAATCTATTAGTTGGTGCTATACATAGTTAGTGTACGTGTTTTGCATGTACGTGCCGTGTTAATTTAAAAATTATATATTGATAATATTTGTCATTAAAATAAATACAATATTCATATAAATAAAATTATATAAATACTATTAAGTTGATGTACTGATTTAATCTATTATGAATAGGGAGAGATGAGAAAATCAATTCAATCACTTATAATAAAGATATGTTAATTGTTTATGAATATATAAAGTAACTGAATTGAAATTATAAATTTCAAGATCAAACTAAAATTTTAAAAATCACAAGCAAATTTATCTCTTCAATCATAAGTACTATCAAAATTTCAATTCATTAAATAATATTTTAACCTAGACCTGTTTTTCCTCCTAAGACAATTTTGAAAGAATAGTATATCTAATCCTAATAAAGAGAGACAATTAAGTAAGTAATATTAATTAGTTAAAGAAATTTTAATCCTTAATGATTCTTAAAGCTACACAAAATTGGCATAAATAGTTATTTTGTATATTTTCATAAATTATTAAATAATAAAAACTTGATAATATCAAAAATGGTAAATTATATAAAAAGAAACAAATTATCAAATATTATTGTTAGATAATAATTTATGAAAATACACTACAAATATAAAGAAAAATATTACAATCTGAATTAAATTGAAGTTGCTTAATGCTACGTTATTTTGAATTTATTATTTTTAGAAAGAAAATAGAGGAGCACTATTCCAATTTAATTAAATTTGTGTGGTATAAATAGTATTTGTCATTAAAATAAATACAATATTCATATAAACAAAATAAAATAAATATTTATTAATTTGATGCAGTAGTTTAATCTATTATGAATAGGCAGAGAGGAGAAAATCAGTTCAATCACTTATAATATAGAGATATGTTAATTATTTATGAATATATAAGGTAATTGAATTAAAATTATAAATTTCAAGATTAGACTAAAGTTATAACAATCACAGCCAAAATTATCTCTTCAATCATATGTACTATCAAGATTTCAATTGATTAAAAAAAATTTAAACCTAAACCTACTTTTTACCGAAGATAATTTTTTGAAAGAATAGTCTATCTAAACCTACTTTAAAGTTGTGTTATTGAGTTCATTTAGTTTTAGAGTTCTTTTTATATGTTAGGAGTTCATATATTTTAGGATTATAAATTAAATAATAATTTGAGGAAAAAATTAAAAAGACAATTTTGTCTAAAGAAGAGGCTTTTAATGAAGGGCAAAAAGTTCGAACAACATTTCTAAGAGTCTTCAAACTTTTAATATAGTATAGATAGATATAGATTAAAACTTATATACATTTAATTGTTTTCATTTCTTTCTTTGTGAAATATTTATTTCTCTCCTCACTTTAATTTTTTTATTTTTTCTTTCATTAATTTTTATCATTTTATTTTTAGTTATTTTGAAAAATTACGTGTAAAATTCTTTATATTTTTAAAAAATTAATAATTTTTTTGAACAAGTGCCCTTTAATTTTATCATTTTACCTTTTATAATATTTTATTAGATTTCCTTCACTTATTTTGATATCCGCTCAAAATTAAGTTGTTTTAAATACAAGATATTTGAAATTAATTTAAAATTAAATTAAAACGAAAAGGAAAAAAAAAGAATAAATAAAATCAATAGTAAAACAATGAATGAAAGTAAAAACTAGAAAAAATAATTATGTTGATTTAAGAAAATTTCAAATACACGAGTTTAGATGTGTCATTGAAATTTCGGATATAGTTCATGATGGTACTTGTGCCTTATTCCTCTTTTAAATATATTCTTCTTTGGAAAACAAATTATTTTAAAGAATATTTAAAAAGAACCTCTTTAACTAATAAAAATAGGCGAAGCAATATTTTTTACTTTTTGATTTCATTGCCTAATTAGAATAAAAGAATGAACTTTTTAAGCTGATAGCGTTGGTTATATATACACGATTATAATACCCAATTATTAATTTTAATTTAGATAACAATAAAAAAATTACTACTAAAAATAATAACCTTTTTATTTCTTTATCTTTTGTGAATTAAAGCAGGATAACGTAACGACCTAGAAATTGAGGTCATGATGACACACATTCTAAAAGTTCAATATGATGTGTAAGCGAAAAAGAAAATCGCATACGAGACTTCCAGAAGGGAAGTCAAGCTACAAACAAAGAGAGATACAACACAATAAAGATTTATTACAAAATTTGGTGTCATAAGTATAAAGAGTATTTAATACAATGATCGAAACTGAAAATACAACTCAGTCTCCTAAGTGAAATAAAGACTACAAAATAAAGAGAGAATTGGTAGTGATCAGAGTGCTAAATTTCACCACCAAATCTTTGATATGAATTTTAATGGAGAAATCAACCACTATATGGATGATCTTGACTTGAATATGTATCCAAAAGGGGACACAGAAATAGGGGTGAGTATGATTCACATGTACTAAATAGGTTTGAACGACTGGATGTTGAAAATTGATTAAACTATGCAATAAATTAGGAATGCTTCCATCTGCACATAGAAAAAACAATTTGACATCGGTACAACCAATTTATATAGAACGACACGAGTAAAGCAAATACATAAGTCCAAGTATATGCCAACACCTTTAGATAAGCCAAACTCAAGGATTAATAACATGTAGTGCAATAACATGAAAATGATGCAACACATAGATGGTACGGTGAAGTTAAGACTGTCTAACAACCTGTAATGTACACCTACTGAGCTGAGCTTCTAAGCTAGACAGGACTAGTGGGGGCCTCACAGATAATATACCTCATGATAATCACAATATCTCATTATCCTTGTCACCTAACTCGTGATCAGGAAATCACAATGTCAATATCTCATCCTTCTTTCCACTTAACTCGTGGTAAAGGGTTTTAAAAGAATTTCAATTTCTTTCATAAAATCACAATATCAATATCTCATTCTCCTTGCTACCTAACTCGTGCTCAAGGATTGTGAAGGTATCTCATTTTCTTTTAAAAAGATTTTTCATAATTCTCGATTTTCCATGATTCATGATATGATGTACGAGGATATATGCAAGTCAATACATAAATATAAAGCAATAATCATCTCAACATGTACATTAAAATATCAAAGTTCTCAAACTCAATAATTTATGATCAAAACTCTCGTGTATGCACATTAGGGAGGAGTTCCTTTTTGAAATACACAATCACCATTCTAAAAGCCTTTTTATTTCACAAAATATACCATTTTCACTACTTATCTCAGGCATTTCATTTCTCAAATATGCCACAACTCAATCCCTCCCCCCCTCCTCTCAGGTATCACAAGTAAATTACAAATATCCAACACAACCAATTCAAGAAGCACATGCTCACAAAATAATCAAAATAACAAATAAATCAGCCAAACAGGAAACACAATATAGTTAATGACTGTCAATCATGATACAATCCAGTCACATGATCTACAACATAAGAATAATTAGTTATACAATCTCACTCTTAAAGAAGTATTGCTGAATCTACTTAGAATATCAAAACACAACTGAACACTCTATCAGAAGAATAGCCCTCAAATTCAACCTCCGAAATGATTATCCATATCAAGATATCAAAAGAATTTGTCAAAAGGAGTCCTATGACACCCATATTGTATGATTCCAAAATTGAGGGTAAAATCATCAAAAAATTATTTAAAATTTGAAAAGAATAAAACTAAATATTTGTTAAAAAATCAGATTCTATAAGTAAAAAGAACGTTGCAATTGAAAAACCCATGAAAATTGACGTAGAAATAGGTCTAAAATTATCGACTTACACAAAGTTTAAGTTCCTTAGAAAACATGAAATCCGGATTTTAAAACCAAGAATTTGAAGTTAAAATCATAAAATAATTGATGAAAAAAAATATGTTAATAACACTTGCCCAACAAATTTTTTCATAAAATCTCTTCTCAGATCAGCTTCTCAAGTTCTAAGGGTTAAAAAATGATGAGAATTGGACGATTCCTAAGTAAACACTGTCAGGTCGCAAAACAAGCCAAGATGCCACTTAAGATGTCCTTGAGTCACTTTTGTAACATCCCACATATAAGCAGTCGTCGCTTAAGCGACCATTGGATCACTTTAGTGGACAATTCTTAAGCGACCACTGGATCGCAAAATCGAATCCCTAAGGACTCACCAAACTTGCTAAAGCGATGTCTGCTCACGAGACCCCCTTCTGCTTTGGCAATACTTGGTGCACTAGTCCTCAACAGTAACTCAAGCAATAATAAATTCTCAAAAATGACCCTGAGGATTCATTTGAAACTCCATACACACAAATTATATATGTTATCCTCCTAAATTCAATGTTCCACACTCAACGGTATCAAAAAGAATTGAATCTAAAGTGTCCTTCATTCAACCTTTTATAAGTCACAACTAATCCAACTTTAAAACTAAAGAAAGACCAATACACCCTCAGAACTACTGAAAAATATGATGAAGCCTCTCATAGACCTAATCAGCTCCTGAATCTAAAGGAATCATCATAAATCTATGTCGAGATTCCTAGCATAATATATTGATCAAAATTAGACCTAATTCCGTTTTGACACAATCTTCCAACTTACGTCCTCAAATCACAAAATAGACTCAAATCTAAAAATGTTGATGCTCTTAGAATAATTTTCACATTCGGAAGATGATGCAACTGACGAAATTCCATTTTGAGACTTATAACCCGATTGGTACCAAAATTTTATTTTTAAATACTTAAGTCTTTAAACACAAAAACTCCTATATCCTTTTACTTTCCAATAAAATATCAAAACTAATCACATAAATAGATCAAATATGACTTGGAGCTACTAATAGGAGGGATAAAATGATAATTCTTTTAAGAAATTTTCAAATATGGCTTTCAATATCATTACATCAGTCACCATTAAAAATCATATCCATCCTTAAATATAAGGTAAAGATGAAATGCCCCATATTTTCTTAGGGATGCCACATCATAATTTTCTTGTGTCTCAAAATCAGGGATATGAAAACACCCTTCCTCGTAGCTCGGAAAGACCCCCTAATGCATATTTTCTTTAATATCTCAAAATCCATGTAGAATGTTGCAAATTTGACTTCATATTCTTGTTTAGAGGGCAAAATTTGTGTGAGAAAAAGAGTACCTACAAGGTGTACTTTATTCGTGCCAAGAAAATAATTTTTAGATAAAACTTCACAAAAATAGTGGTCGTCCGCGACCAGTCCGTGACGCAGACCTAACTCAGACTCATTCAAAAGTTTCTGACAAATTCTTTTTTACTCAAGGGCAATTAGGTAAGAACCCAATACCAATATATGCAAAAATCCCTCACTCTTTAGCAGTTTTTAGCCCTAAAAACTCACCAAAAACTCTCAAATTTCTCTCTAATTGTCATCATATTCTCTATCCATTCTCAAGACTTTTAAAAAGTTTTATTGGAGTTCAAGGAAATCAAGTCAAGCCCCAGGTCCTCCTCAA
Organism: Solanum ossicruentum; assembly: GCA_025774065.1. NCBI lineage: Eukaryota > Viridiplantae > Streptophyta > Magnoliopsida > Solanales > Solanaceae > Solanum > Solanum ossicruentum. The sequence goes on along the minus strand of JAOTQR010141686.1, from coordinate 40,061 downwards.
GTCCTTCTTCAAGAAACTTCAAGATTAAAGTATGTGAGTTTCAATCATTGGGTCCTTTCGCCCATGGTGCCCAACCCTTTTTTTTTTACTACATAAATTGCATGTTTTCAAGATGGTTTATCTATGGGTATATCTTATTATGAATTTTGAGTATAAATCATATTGGGTTTTTATGAAATGTTGTTCAACTATGCATGTTTTGAGCTATGAAGCTATGATCTACTATATGAATTAATTAGGGGTTTTGATATATCTTGCAAGAAGATATTACCTAGTGGTGGTGGGTTGATTTACATTGATTATTCTCACATGTCTTCACTCTTGAATTGCATGATTTTGAACTAACATTATACACATGCCAAATATTTGATAAATTATCTTGTTTAGGATTCTTGAGTTATTGATAGTCTATTGCATGGTTTACATATCAAATGACTTCATGATGTTTGTGGGATACAAAGTATGTTTTGAAATCATGAAATTATATATGGTTTTACGAGTCTCGATTGTTTATGAATTATTGAATACTTATGTGAAGGTTTATGTTAAAGCCTACTAGATGGAGTTATGAACTATATGGTATGCCTCACCCTCTATTCCTACATGAAGGGGTTCCTATAAGGTCAATTCCTACATGAAGAGGTTATGAACTATGTTGTCTGTCTCACCCTCATGTATGAATCAATGCTACATACTATCTTATTCTCCCATGAAGGGCTTATGAACTATGTGGTATGCCTCACCCTTATGTGTGATTCAACACTTCGTATTATATTATGTGTGTATGTAGGGGTTATGAACTATGACATCCCTCTACTCTCATGTACTAACTATTACCTACTAGAAGGGGTTATGACCTATGCTATACCACTCACCCTCTAGTATAAGGTATTTGGATGATCTAATCATGTCACCTTATTATGTTGAACGAGCTGTGCAAGAATGATTATTTTCGAGCATGTTTTACCTCAATCATCGTTCATGCATGTCATATTGATATCTTACTTATCCTTGGCTTATAATATGCATTTTGATCAAGTCATCTATCCTTTGTTGTATTGCATCCTACATACTTAGTACATTGAAACATACGAACTCATACTCTATGCCAACATGATGTTACCATGTAGGGACCAGAGCTCTATTTGACTATCTTCCTCCATGTGGCTTGTTTGACATCTTGAAGTTAACATGGTGAGTCCTCAAGTTCGAGGACACTATCTACTTTCTCTTGTTATTTCTAAAACTTCTTTATATTGATATTTGACAATTATGAAAGTGAGCCCGGAAAGTGTATTGACCCCAGCTCTATTCTAATTTTAGATGTGTTGTTTGAATATTAGGATGTATCTATGCTATGAGCTTGACTCCTTATGTTTTATGATATCAAAGGATTCCCTTAGACCCTTTATCCCCATTTTGACTCTATTGTTGTTTAATTGCTTCCACGACCAAGGATGTGTGTATGACATGCTAAGAGGCTTGTTTGGGGTCCCTTCGGGTTTCCCATTCGTCGTGTCACGTCTAAGCCCTAGGTACGGTTGTGCCAAATATGGTATCAGAGCATTAGGTAGTTAATGGTCCTCGAAATCCAACACCACATCGATTAGAGTCTTATTCATGGTTGTGAAGCACGCCACAATTATGAATTGGAGGCTTTGAGGTGTTTTAGGAAATGTTTCACTTCTTCATTGTCTATACCGTGCCTTAATTGTAAGATAAGTCTTATTCCCCCTAATGAATGTTCTTTACTCTTCTAGTTGTTAATCATGTCACTACAAAGATGAAGACCAAGAGGGGAGGGGGTCATGCACCTGTGGGATAATTGGCTTACCCCGCTCCTCAAGCTCCTCAAGATGGAGGGGATACCAAAGTTAAATTTCGAAATGCTATCACCCTGTTGGCCCATGCTATGGCCGACCAAATCAATGAAGGGGCCCAAGCCCCTCATGCTCTCACTCTGACCTCAAGGGTAAGGGACTTCACTAGGATGACTCCGCCGGAGTTCCATGGGTCTAAGGTGGATAAGGATCCCTAAGAATTTCTTGATGAGGTGTAATCGGGAGTACCCTCAAAAACAGGAACCTTTCCTCTCCCCAGCCGAAGGTGTTGACTATCATGGGATTGACTTCGAAGGAAAAGGCAGAGTTGGCGGCCTACTAACTGAAAAGGGTCGCTCAAATGTCATTTTGCAATGGAAAATGGAGAGGAAAAATCATGATGCTATTCCTTGGGAGGAATTTAAGCCGTCCTTTCTCAACCGATTCTTCCCTCTAGAGTTAACCAAAGTGATGAAATTCATGAATTTGAAGCAAGGGTCAACGAGTGTGAGGGAGTAAGTCCTGAAATTCAACAAACTCTCTAAATATGCTCCACAATTAGTTGCTAATCCGAGGTCTAGAATGAACAAGTTTGTAATGGGGGTATCCATTTGGTGAATGAGGAGAGTCATGTCGTAATGATAAGTGTTATGGATTTTTCCCGCCTCATGACCTATCCCGAACAACTTGAGCGAGAAAAACTTAGGAAGAAGAGAAGTGGAGAGTCCAAGAGGGCTCGGTTTGAGGATGACCGGTTCCAACAAGGTATCGAGTTTCAAGGCCAATAGTCTTCTAGTTCTCCAAACAAGAGTCTTGCTATAGATGGAATGGATAACCCAAGGTTCTAAGGAATGAAGGGATGAGTTTTCCAAAATGCCCAAAATGTGAAAAGCATCATCATAGCAAATGCTTAAAGAATTCAAGTGCGTGTTATGGGTGTGGGAGAGTAGGTCATAAGCTTGTTGATTGCCCTTATGTTCAAAACAAGGGCAAGGAGAGTCGTCCTCAAGGTCAAGGTGGACATGTTGCTCAAGGGGCCAAGACGGCAAAGGGTAGATGAGACGCCCGATGTTGCTACCGGTACATTGAAGTTTCCTTTGATCTTGATGTGTAAGCATTGGTAGGTTCCAGTGTCACTATTCCATTCATTATTCCTTTTGTTGCTAGTGGGCTTCATGTGTGTCCCGAATTGTTATGTGGACTTTTTAATGTCTACCTCATTGGTGAGTCTATTGTTGTTACAAAGGTCTATGGAAATTGTTTCATGGTCATATTGTATTTAGGTCTTGACTTGTGATTTTCTTGGATTAGATGTGGTCGATTTTTGATGTCATTCTTGGAATGGATTGATTACATGCACATCATGTCTCTATTGGTTGTAGAACCCATGGAGTCAAATTTCAATTTCCTATTAGACCCGTCCTTGAGTGGTAGTGAAGAGGTAAGATCATTTCTTGTCTTAAGGTCCAATTGATCCCTAAGGGTTGCATTTATCATCTTGTAAGAGTAGGAATGTTGAGTCTAAGGTCCTTCCAATTGAGCCGATTCCAGTGGTCAATGAGTCCTTGGTGTCCTTTATGATATTTTGAATTTGGGGTAGTGTGTTTTGGTGTGGATAGTACACCGGGTATGTCTATAGGTCTTATGAATATGGTCTTTAACCCCTACCTTGGTATGTTGTGGTGGTCTTTGGTGATGATATATTGGTTTATGTTCGGAAGTGAGGAAGAGCTTGTGAATCATTTAAGGGTGATGTTAAGAATTTCGAAGAAGGTGAGGTTGCTTGTTAATTATGGAAAGTGGGAGTCTTTGGGGTGACAAAAGGGTGGTTGGAGAAGTACATTGGTTGACTAGGTTGGGAATGAGGTTGGGTGGAGTAAAGAATGGTGGTGTAGTGGTTTTGAAGATTCTGAATCTTCTTTGATTGAAGAGGTCTAGTTAAGCAAAGCCTTGATTTTCGCCTTGATAAAGTTAGAGGTCTTGGTGAGGGATGGTAGAATGTGTTTTCTCCTAAGAGGGAGATGGTGGATTTTGATGCCAAAATGGACTATGTGTGTTTAAAGTTGACAATTAGCTTAAGGTTTGTAGGTCTTTATAGGGTTGGAGAGATTGGAAAGGTTGCACAAGGATTGGAGTTGCTTGTGGATATGGATATGGATCATCCGATTTTCCCATATGTCTATGTTAAAGTTGTATGTGGTGACCCAAGTGCTATGGTAACTTTGAAGTTTGTGGATGTGATGAGGGATAATTTGACTTATGGAAGGTTCCGGTAAAATCTTGGTTAGGCAAATAAGAAGGCTAAGAGACAAAGATATAACTTCCATCAAGGTTCTTTGGAGGAATCGACAAGACGAAGGAGTCAATAGGGGAGCTGAAGCGGTTGTAAAAGAGCAATATTCGTACCTCTTTTACTCTATTCAAGCTTTAGATAACAACTAAGTCCTTCATGTGATTCCAAGTCGCAAGTTCATCCCTTATGTCATTTGCATCCATTCATGTTTAAATTGATAAGTTCATGGTGATTTTGACACTTGTGTTGAGGTTTTTTTGAAATAATGTTTAAGTGCATTGTTGCATTCTTACATGGGCTGAAATTATCTTTCTTACTTCTCTTGTATACATTTCTTTGACATTTAGGGACAAATGTTCCCAAGGGAGAGATATTGAAACGCCCACATTTTCTTAGGAATGCCCCATAATCGTAATTTCCTTATGTCTAAAAATTGAAGATATTTAAACACCCCTCCTCGTAGCTCGGAAAACCCCATGATGCATAGTTTCTTTAATATCTCACAATCCGTGCATAATGTTTCAAATCTGACTTTATAATCTTGTTCAGAGGGCAAAATTATGTGGGAAAATGAGTACCTAAAAGGAATACTTTATACGTGTCAAGAAAATAATTTTTTGGTGAAACTTCACAAAAAGAGTAGTTTCCCTAAAAGATCACCAAAACTCTCGAATTCCTCTCTAATCTTCATCAAATTCTCCATCCACTCTCAAGACTTTCAAGAAGTTTTGTTAGAGTTCAAGGAAACCAAGTCAAGCCCCAAGTCCTCCTCAAGTCCTTTTTCAAGAAACTCTAAGATTAAGGTATGTGGGTTTCAACCATTGGGTCCTTTCACCTATGGTGCCCAACCTTCCTTTTTTTTTTTTTTTTTTTTTTTTTTTTTTTTTTTTTTTTCAAAAATTTCTAGTTTTTCATAGTGTTTTTTTTTTTTTTATTTTTTAAATTGAT
>JAOTQR010141686.1:0-34990 GCA_025774065.1 Solanum ossicruentum | reverse complement strand
CTTAATTTTTCCCTTCAAACCTTTCTTAAAGAATTTTCCAAAATTAATTTTTATTGGTTTTTTCCCTTGGTTTTTTTTCCCCTGTGGCGCTTTTTTTTTTTTTTTTTTTTTTTTTTTTTTTTTTTTTTTTTTTTTACATAAATTGCATGTTTGCAAGATGGTTTATCTATGGGTATATCTTATAATGAATTTTAAGTATAAACCATATTGGGGTTTGCGAAATGTTATTCAACTATGCATGTTTTGAGCTATGAAGCTATGATCTATTGCATGAATTGATTAGGGGTTTTGATGTATCTTACAAGAGGGTATTACCTAGTGATTGTTGATTGATTTACATCAATTTTTTTCACATGTATTCACTCTTAAGTTGCATGATTTTGAACTAACATTACACACACGTTAAGTGTTCGACAAATTGTCTTATTTAGGATTGTTAAGTTACTGATGGTCTATTGCATAGTTTACAGGTCAAGTGACTTCATGATGTTTACGAGTCTCAATTGTTTAAGAATTATCGAACTCTTATGTGAAGGTTTATGTTAAAGCCTACTAGATGGGGTTATGAACTATGTGGTATGCCTTACCCTCTAGTACAAGGCCAATTCCTACATGAAGGAGTTATGAACTATGTTGTGTTCCTCACCCTCATGTATGAATCAATTCTACTTACTATCTTCTTCTCCCATGAAGAGGTTATGAACTATGTGGTACGCCTCACCCTCATGTGTGATTCGACACTTCATATTATATTATGCGTCCATGTAGGGGTTATGAACTGTGACATCCCTCTACCCTCATGTACTAACCATTACCTACTATAAGGGATTATGACATACTATACCACTCACCCTCTAGTAAAAGGTATTTGGATGATCTAATAATGCCACCTTACTGTGTTGAACAAGCTGTGCAAGAATGATTATTTTTGAGCATGTTTTACCTCAAGCATCGTTCATGCATGCCATATTGATATCTTACTTATCCTTTGCTTATAATTATGCATTTTGATCATGTTTCCCATCCTTTGTTGTATTGCATCCTACAGACTTAGTACATTCAAATATACTAACGCATATTCTATGCCTACATGATATTACCATGTAGGGACCAGAGCTCTATTTGACTATCCTCCTCCACGTGACTAGTTTTAAATCTTGAAGATAAGCTTGGTGATTCCTCAAGTTCGATGACACTTTCTAATTTCTCTTGTTATTTCTAAAACTTCTTTATGTTGATATTTGACAATTATGAGGGTGAGCCCGGAAAGTGACTTGGCCCCCGCTCTATTCTAAGTTTAGAGGTGTTGTTGGAATATTACGATGTATCTATGCTATGATCTTGACTCCTTTTGTTTTATGATATCAAAGGATTCCCTTAGTCGCTTTATCCCTATTTAGACTGTCTTGTTATTTTTAAATTGCCCCCGAGACCAAGGATATGTATATAATATGCTAAGAGGCTTGTTTGGGATCCCTTCGGGTTCCCCATTCGCCGTTTCACGTCTAAGGCCTAGGTCCGGGTCATGACAAAGAAAAAGTACGTGGAGTCTAAAAAAGTCTGGGATACCAAGCACGCATATCAAACTCGATCTCTCAAGTTACATTTTCAACAAGTTGATGTCACTACTGAATCTTTACTGAATCAATCTCCTTGGTTCTAAGCCACCTGATCTGCCTATCTAGAATAGCCACTAGCTCATCTTCATGTGTCAAATCCAAATCCAACTCTACTGTCATACGAAATCACATAAGACTCATCTGATATGTATCTATAAAGCGTGAAAACATGGAATACAAGTTAAACCATTGTTAATCTAGGTGGTGAAGTCAACTCATAAAGCCACCTATCGCACTCTCCTCGAAATCACAAATGGGAAAACAAACTTTAGTTAAGCTTTCTCTCATTCATGAATCTCATCACACCCTTCATGGATGATACCTTCAGCCACACTCGATCACTCACCATAAATTCTAATGCTCAAATACTCCTATCGGCATAACCCTTTTCTGATAACTCTTGGTTATAAATAATTGACTCTAAATCAACCATACTCACTCCATAGCATCCCTAAGCAAATCAACATCCATAGCATCTACCACAACATAATCAAAGCAACCAATGGGAGATCGACATCTCTACCTATACAATATCTTAAATGTTGTCATCTAAATGCTAGAATAGCAGTTGTTGTTGTATGAGAACTCCGCCAAAGGAAAATGTTAATCCTATCAGGTGCCAATATCAATCGCACAATACCTTCCAAAAGTGGGAAGTTGTGACGGCCCGACCTTTCTGGTCATGATGATGCCTATTAGATCCCGCCTATAAACGAGTCAACCCAATGACCACGACACTTCTCCTGAATCAATAGTGATAAAGATACCAACAACATATAAGTACAACGAACATAACCTACCCAGGACCTAGAAGTCAGTGGTACAGAGCTACGATAAACTCAAATTTTAAAAAAAGAATATATATGTATACACACACACACACACAAACACACACACACACACACACATATATATGTATATATATATATATGTATGTATGTATGTATGTATGTATAACTAGAATAGCTATCCACACGTACAAATCAAAACTACACATATAAGGCTAGTGTCTAAATACAAAAGACGACTGTCAAAATAGAAGAAGACAACAGAATATCCAGAGCTGCTGATGCTCACCAATGCCTCAAAAATCACCTGCAAACCCCCTAGCTCAGCGATTGCGGCAAATACCTAGACTAGCATAGTGGAAAGATGTAGAAATGTAGGAGTGAGTATCGGTAACAGGCACCCAGTAGGCATCATTGGCCAACAAAGTAAAGTGCTATAAATGTAGAAGGATAAAATATAGAGAATTGCAGTAAATGTAGCAAATTGGAACTCTTATTAAGGAGTAAACATGTTTGGAGAATCACCAAGCCCCAACTAAACCAACCCAAGTAGTGTGCAATGATACTAACTGATGAAGTGCGAGTAGTACCATACCATAACAGTCACCTGATTAAGACATAGTGTTGTACAGGAGTGCAAGGCCTTAATATCTATATTTGTACATCGACTTGGCCCCTATAAGCCTAGAAGCCACACTTATGCACAATCTAACTAACAGAATCACCACAAAACCCATAAAACTCAACTCCGAATATCACATGATCCAGGAGTCAGTTGTAAGTGAGTGTAAGACCCTAGTATTTAAGCCTGGACGCCCCTTGAGCCCCCAAAAGCCCAGAGCGTAGACCACGCACAATCGAGGAGTGTGTGTAGGTGGAGGGGTATAGGGATTAGTAATAGATATTATGAGATCTCAAACAGTGCAAGATAGTATCACATGGGGCCTCGAACCCCTAACTGTCACCCGGGGCCTCGAACTCCTAACTATCACATGGCGATTCAAACCCCTATAATATCAATGAGGCCTCGAACCCTCTTCTGTCACCTGGGGACTCAAACCCCTGACTATTACTTGGTGCCTCAAATCCCTATAATATCAATAAGGCCTCAAACCACCTTTTTTCACCTAGGGCCTCGAACCCCTAATTGTCACTCGAGGCCTCGAACCCCCTTCCCAACCTGGCCTCTGGTCGAGGCAGTCAGCCAAGGCCAAAAGGTCTGAAAATATACATAACGGTGGGACGTATTCCTAAGCAGGAGAAAACATCCCCCCTAACATAATCAATAGGGCCTCAAACCCAAAGAAGATCAACTGGGCCTTAAACCCAAGGAAAATCAATTGGAACTCAAACACAAAAATAATCAATTGGGTCTATGACCGACAAGAAATCAATGGGTATATCACAGGTATCCAGAACAACCAAGTCCAATAGAGTCATATCTATACCAAAATTAGTCCATAGTATGATATACAATCAACAAACTGCCTCATAGCCAGCATATCTCAGTACATCAAGCTACACATTCATACAGATAGGAGATAAGCCAGAATACATACCTGTCTCAGGGCATTAGTGATGTGTTGTCAAAACACAACATTTTTCATGCTTAAAACTTGAACTTTTATATGTTCTCAATGCGATGCTAGTTGGTTTTATGTATTTGTGTTATATTTGAAGGATTCCAGGTTTGGCCTTGATTTTTGGAAGAAATATAGAAGTTGCTGATTTTTGATGCAGCACGAGACCCTTTACGGGTCGTAAATCATTCTAGGTCGTGAAGTGGTTTCGTCGACAATTCTAGTGAGGGACTAATTTTTTGAAGTTGGTTTTATGAACATACAGATGAGTCATGGAATGATTTACGAGCTGTAGACCATGGTTCATGCCCTGAGGATCTGAGATGGGACTTTCTGAAGATTCATCAGACGAAACCCCCTTACGGGTCGTAAACCACTTCACAAGTTATAGAGGGGTATCGTAGACATGAAGTCCAAAATTCTAGCTACATTGTACAAGACTCTAATTACGGTCCATGTAATGCATTACGACCCATAAACCCCTTTCATGAGGCATGCCGACAACTTATCCTATTATGTTTAGGACTTGTATTTTACTTATTATAAATAACTTTTGTAGATTATTTTTCATAAGTTTTCGCATAGTACTCTGAGAACTCAGTAGCTAGAGAGAGAAAATAGTGAGATTACATTGGAGAGATTTTGAGAACACGTGTACTTTAATTTCATCTTTAATCTTATGAGTCTCTTTGAAGTTGGATTTGTTTGTTGTTAATTCAATTATGTTCTTCCAATTCATGATTGTTGCATTTACACAAAGAATGAGTAGCTAAATCTGCAACTAGGGTTGTGGAAATCATGAAAAACTAACAACGTATAACTAGATAATTCATAATTCTTGGAAAGTGTGCATGAATGTATTAATTACTTCTCTTCATTTTGCACGTTTTTTGATGGTGGCCAACATTAGAATCCACTTAGTGTTACTGACTAGACCAAGGTAGTAATGAATAGGAAAAGAGATTAATTAACAAAATTTGATTTATGTGTTCTCGTCTAATCAACCAAACTTGGCCAAGGGAAGGTTGTACTGGGACTAAAGGTAAGGGTTAGAAATGCACAATATAGAGATAGGCCAAGTCACATAGTAAAATTCACCCCTCACCTTTGACCAAAGGTCTTGGTGAACTTAACTTACCGGGCTGCATGCTACTAACTAGAAAAGAATTAGGTTATCCGGTGATACTGAGTTACAGAATGATGGAGAACACAATACCCTAGTTTCTCTCCATATTGATTTCTCTTTTGTGTTAGTTAGTTTAGTTTTTGTTCCATTGATTATTACAAACTCCCCCTTTGGGGAAGCAGGTTGGTTAACTACTCGAATTGCGATCATTGAATTCTCTTGAGTCTACATATTCCCTATGGGTTCAACCCTAACCTTGGTTAGGTTCTATTTCTTAACATCAAACGCTTTATCCTCTAAAAGGAGGTGTAACTTGGGCGACAATCAAGATTTTGGCGCCATTTCCAGGGAATATGGGTAGACTTAGTTAATTCATGGTGATTTGGTAGTTAATCTTTATTTCACACATTTTATGTTTTATTTTTATTTTTGTTTTCTTTGCAGGGTGTAAGTGTAGTGTATGCCCAATACACGAAGTTGAGGCAAACCATTGACTCCATTTGACACAGAGATTCACCAAACATTGAGGAGAATGGCCCAAGTCAATGCCAACAATGCAACTAATGCAGCTCTAAATAGGAAAGAGGATGAAAATGTTGATTATGAGAACCCACCTCCTCTTGAGCACATTGCTCCACAACCACAGGATTTTAATGCCAATGCTTATTAGCGAAACCAATATAGGCTAAATCCTATGGCTATGGAGTTTGCTGGAGCTATTGTGTTGTCACCACTACCGACAAACACAAAGTTCACAGTCTCAAGTGGGTTGCTTTAGATGTTGCAGAACCATGGACTATATGCGGGCTTACCATCGAAGGATCCTCATAGCCACCTACACAATGTTGCATTCATCTATAAGAGTGTGATGGCAACACATAATTTGTCTATGCATTCTATGGAATTTCGTGTCTTTCCAGCGTCTCTTACAGGCAATGTAACATTATGGCTATCTGAGCTCCTACAGAGTTCAATCACCAGTTGGGAAAATTTGCAAAAGACCTTTCTAGAGAGGTACTTCCCTAGATTGAAGAATCTCAAGTTAAAGAACTAGATAAACAACTTTGAGCAACTTCCTGATGATTTGATCAGTACTACTTGCTAGTGGTTCACCAAATACTTGAGAAGTGTCCAAGACAGCAAGATAGTTGATGATGCCTTGGTAGAGATCTTCTACCGTGCCTTTGATAAGAATAGTCAAGCTTGTGCTGACACTATTATGGGGGGAATGTTCTTAGATCAACCATTCGCAAAGATAGCAGAACGGATGGAGAGAGTGGTCAAGATTAGTCATGCATGGGGGTAGAGAGGCAGTGCATCCATCAAAAGTTTGTTCCTTGTCAGTGTTGGTTCGAAGCAAGCAAAGATCAATGAAGAAATTATGCAAGAGTTTGCCTGAATTCACACAGAGATAGAGATGATGATGAAATAGAACCAAGAATGAGTGGTTCATCAACCTCCACGTGCACCCATATACGATGAGCCCTATTATGATGAGTGAAAGTACAATAAGGGAGTGGGGTGAATTGAATTTTCTTTCCTTTCCATAACTTAAGCCTATATTCATATTGTCAACTAATATATGAGATAGTCAACTAAGTAAAGCAGAAATAAAAGTATGCAAAAAAGAAAAATGCATAAAAGGAAAACTCAAGATTGGATGTTTTTATACAAGTTCAAATTCAATGTGAATCCTAGGTCCAGTCCCCTTCTGTAGCAATGGATATCTCTTCAAGCCTTTAATGGAGTTTGAAGTTACAATTAGTGGAAACTAAAACTCAAAATATGTTTCTCACTTTTTTTTGTCTTTTTTTTGTTTTCTTTTGATACAAACCTCTCTTTCCAATGTTTCTTCTTTTCTCTCTCTTTTTCTTTCACAGTAAAATAAAGACTAAAGACTACAAAGATTTTCTAAAGATGAAGAGTAGGAAGAAGGCTTGAATTGCAGTAGGCTTGTATGCTGATGAGATATCAGATGCCTCCTTATATAGAAGAGATGACATCCCAAGGATTTTGATCCTTGGATTGAGGCAGTATTATTTCCTCATTCCAAGAATAAGGCTAAGGCTTTTAAGGAAAGGTAATCTGTCAATCATCTTAATTTTCTCCAATGTTCAGAATTAACAGTCATGCTGTTGATTCTTCTTTGCTTGCTGGATCTTCTCAATGTGCAAAATTTCCTTAATTGTTTCTTGATTGTATTTTTGTTGTAGTCTTGATTGGTTTGGTCGATCTTTGATTGACTTTAGAATCTTGTTCAGACCCTTTCTTGGAGCCTTATCTTTTATGATTGATGTCTTCGCTTGATTTCCTCCTTCTGATTTAGTTTTCCTTAAGGAGCTTTTTGACTGGTTTCCATCTTTAACTGATCCTTTCAACTTGATTTGCTTTCCTTTTTGACCAGATTAATTCCCTTTGTGCTTTTCCTACAATTTTTCATCATTCAAAATAGATTAGTATTAACAATCTCCCCCTTTTTGATGATGATAAAAAAATATAAAGTCAAATTCCCTGAATATTAGTCGACTGCTCCCCATGAATAGTTGCTTTCATTTTCCCCCTGAGTTGGCACCTGCTTGTTGACTAGGACATACAAGCAAACGCACATATACAACACATAGCAGATAGGACAAGCAACAAGACAAGGAACAACTGAAATAAGATAAAGATAATTACTATAGAAAGATAACTAATACTTATCCCCCTTTGGCATCAACAAAAATGGACCAGAACAAACAAAAATATAATATCCATAGTCTAGGAAGGTAGGCCATAGAAAAATATTAAAACAACAAAATAGAATTAGCTACGAGGCCTGAGGAAGTATATGAGAGTTTTCACAAGAGAGGTTTTCAGATTATCAATCATGGCAGTCAGATAGGTAGATAATTCATCCGAACTAGTCTGAAGTTTCTGAGCAAATTTTGCAACATCCTTGGCAACTTTCTCCAACTTTAGTAGAAACTTTGCAATATCACTTTCAGTTTCCTTGGAGAAGGCCTTGAGCTTCTTAACAAATTCAACAACAGAGTCGAATTTGCAGTGACTAAAGTGAAGGAGATCCTGAAGGGTTTCAAACTTTTCATCCATTCAAGAAACGTTTTCCATAAGATCCTCCAGAACCTTAGCATCCACCGGGTTAGGAGGGATAGGTGTAGTTGGGGTAGGATTGGAGAGAGATACAGGGGAAAAAGTATCAGATATCAGGGCCCATGAGTCACTAGAGAGAACATAGCCTATGCTGCCAAATCCCTTGAGTTGTAGCATTATTTCATAGTAATAGAAGGAATATCAGCAATTCCAAAAGATTTGGCCTCCAAGATGCAAGATATGATCATCCAATAGGGAAAGCTAGGGGGATCGATGATAGAGTCAATCATATAGTTTAAAATGAAGAAGGAAAATTCGAATATTTTCTGAGAGAGAAGATAGTACATGCAGAAGGTGTCTCGAACAGACAGAGAAGAGAAGGAACCGGCTCTTAGGAGAAGAGTGGTTGAAACAACGTGAGCAATAACTCAAGTTTCCAAAGAGACATCTTTGGGGCCAAGGATAGAGTGACAGGGACCAGAAGGATTAGAGGAGAGGGCCCTTTTAGCCATTTTAAAAGTAACATCAAACTTAGAAGGCCACAAACATTTGATGGGGTCAGAAAACAAGAGCAATGGATTTCAAGAATTTCTTCCAAGATTTCACAGTCGAGAAAAATACGCTTACCAAGAACTAGGGTTTCTACTTCACCTGGCTTAGAGGAGCGAAGAATTGCATAGAATAACCTTTCCAAGGGTTCATACACCACCTTTGGAGGGGAGAAGAAAATCTTAGCCCATCTATGGAATTTGAAGAACTCTTTAATGGGACAGTGAAGAATCATAAGTAAATCAAGATCAATAATGCATCTATGAACAATGGTTTTGGATTTCAAGGTTTGGAAGAGCGTTTTGTTTGAGGAGTACCAGAAATCAGTTTTTAGATCATGAGAATCTTAAAAATCAAACTTACCTTCTTTTTCAGATCACCAGAGGGATGAGTAGGAGTAGAGTGCTTGAGAGTAAAAACAAGAGGAGAGTTGGAAGAAGGAGGAGATGAGGGAGTAAAAGAGTTTTCAAAATCTATGGGAATAGGGGAATGAGCAACACCCTTCACTTTGTTTCTTGAACTCTTGCGAGGAGGCATGGTGGATTAAGGAAAGATGAGGGGAAAAGGGATGAGAAGCAGTGAAGCAGAGAAGAAATTAAAAAGAAGAAAAGAAGGACAGAATTTGACAAGAAAAGAGGCAGCAGACTATACGATGGGATGTGAAAGGAAAAGGACTGACACACGGAAAGAGTTATGGAAGAACTCAAAGGCCAACTGTCATAATTAATGTAGGGTAATCAATTAGAATTGATATATTAAAAAAAGGAACAAAATCAATAGGCAATAAATGCATAAAAAAATTTCAATTATATGCTGAGAATAAATTGCGAAATTCCATAATATCAGCAATGTCCAAAAACAAAGTCAAACCGGTTTGGAAATAATATTTAGCAAATTTCTGAGAAAGTAAAATCTTTCTTCAAGATAGAGTTTTGTGAAAATATCAGCTAATTGATTATCAGTGTTGACAAAAATAATCTCAACATCTCCATTTAAAACATGATCTCTAATAAAATGGTGCTTAATATATATGTTCTTAGCTCGAGAATGTTGAATAGGATTTTTGGTTAAACAGATAGCATTTGAATTATCACATAAAAATTTAGTAGGCTTAGCAATTATATCAAAATTAGTTAATTGATGAATTATCCATAAAACCTGAGCACAACATAAACCAATTGCTACATATTGCGCTTTAGTTGTTTAGATTGAGACACAGTTTTATTTCTTGCTATTCTAAGAGACTAGGCAATTTCCAAGGAATGGGCAGGATCCACTACTACTTTTTGATCCACTTGAACACCTGCATAATTTGCATGAGAAAACCCACAAAGATCAAGTGTAGGGGCTCTTTCATACCATAGTCCAAAGGAAGTGGTTCCAACTATGTATCAATAATTTTTTTGATAGTAGTTGAATGAGATTCTTTAGGATCAGATTAGAATCTAGCACACTTACATACATTGAACATGATGTCAGGATGACTAGTAGTGAGATAAAGTAGAGATCCAATCATTCCTCTATATTTTGACTCATCAATGCTCTTGCCATTTGCATCAAGGTCCAGGTTACAAGAAGGACTCATAGGAATGCTAATGGGTTTAGCATTTTCCGTACTAAGTTTTTTCACAAGTTCCAAAGCATACTTACCTAGGAAAATGAATATCCCTTGATCAGTTTGAAATATCTAAAGGCTCAAGAAGAAAGTTAACTCACCCATCATACTCATTTCGAATTCACTTTGCATAAGGTCGGCAAAGTCCTTGCACAAATCAGGGTTAGTACTTCAAAAAATAATGTCATCAACATAAATTTGAATAACAATGTTATCCGAGGAAGATTTTTTGATAAATAAAGTGGTGTCGATGCTTCCTCTAGAAAAGCCATGGGAGAAGAGAAATTTTCTTAGACGCTCATACCAAGCTCTAGGAGCTTGTTTGAGTCCATAGAGAGCTTTGAAAGTTTAAACACATGATAAGGAAAATCTGGATTTACAAAACTTGGAGGTTGTTTTAAAAAAAACTTTTTCTTCAAAAAAATAATTTAAAAAAGCGTCTTTTCACATCCATTTGAAAACATCTAAAACCTTTATAGGCAGCATAAGTAAGAAGAATTTGAATGGACTCTAACCTTGCCACAGGAGCGGAAGTTTCATCATAGTCGACTCCTTCCTATTGATAATAACCTTGAGTGATAAGTCTAGCTTTATTCCTAGTTACTTCTCCAGCCACATTCAGTTTGTTTCTAAATACCTATTTTTTTTCCAATGATAGTAACATTCCAAGGTTTGGGAACTAGGGTCCAGATTTAATTCCTTTCAAATTGAGCCCATTCTTCCTTGATTGCGTTTACCCAGTCATGATCTTTCAAAGCTTCTTCTACCTGTTTTGGCTCGAATTGGGATATGAGGGCTATGTTAGGACTTCTTTTGCTAAATGCCCTTATTCTCATTCTATGACCGACGTCACCAATAGTGAATTTTCTAGGATATTCAGGCTTAATTCTCCATTCATTTGGAACATTTTCACCTGTTGGTTGGCTTTCTTCAGCAGTAGTCCACTGATCATTGTTTGCGACTATTGTATAGACTATTTTGTCATTGTTAGTGGTATCCTCATCATCAAAACTACATCTTTTCTCAGGAATAGGATTAGAAACATAAAAAACAACATGAATGGATTCTTCTATAGAAGATGTACGTTTATTAAAACTTCTATATGGTCTACTAGTAGTAGAATTACCAAGAAAGATACTTTCATCATTGCAAGGATCAAATTTACCTAGATTGCCCTTACCATTGTTATGAACGAAAAACTTGCAGCCAAAGGGATGAAAGTAGCTGATAGGCTTCTTTTCATTCCAAAGTTTGTTAGGCGCCTTCTTGAGTGTTGGCCTAATTAAACACCTATTAAGAATATGACATGCAGTGCTTACCGCTTCTACCTAGAAGTGGTGAGGAAAAGAGTGTTCAAAAATCATAGTTCTGGCCATGTCTTGAAGTGTTTTAGTTTTTCTCTCAACAACACCATTTTGTTGAAAAGAGTGAGGGGTAGAGAAGTTGTGTGAGTATCCTTCTTCATTGCAGAATCTTTCAAAGGCTTTGCTTTCAAACTCTCCTCCATGATCACTTCTTATAAAAGTAATATAGTATCCTTTGTCCCCCTATACTTTGTTACATAATAACTCAAAATTTCATAAGGTATCATCTTTGTTAGCTAAAAACATAACCCAAGTAAAATGAGAGTAGTCGTCTACAATAATAAAAGCATATCTCTTACCATCAATGCTTGCAGTTCTAGTTGGACAAAATAGATCCATGTGAAGAAGTTAAAGAGCTTTTGTAGTGGAGAAAATATCTTTATATTGGAAAGAGTTCCTTGTTTGCTTACCCATTTGACAAGCGTCACAGCTATGATCCTTTGTGTAGTCTAGCTTTGGTAGTCCAATCACCAGTTCCAGTTTTGCAAGCTTTTCGATTAACATCATGCTAGTATGGTCAAGTTTCTTAGGCCATATCCAAGGATCTTCAGAAATGGAAGCCAAACAAATATGCAGTATCCTTTGACAAAGTCCAAAATGTAAACATTTTTGTCCCAGCTTCCTAGGAGAATAACCTTTCCTGAAACATCCTCAATAATGCATCCAGTTTTCTTAAATCTTATATCAAGGTCAGCATCACCTAGTTGACTAATACTTAGTAGATTGTACCTTAATCCTTTCACAAGATACATATTAGTATATTTAACAGGTTTCATTAAAAGAAATAGTTCCAATACCAATAACAATTTCAGTTGAATAGTCACCAAATTGAAGTTTTCCACCCTTAAATTTAGGAATAGTTTTGAACAGATATTGGTTGTTTGTCATATGATTTGAACATCCTCTATTAAGATACCATTTTCCTTTTGATTTTATGTGGAGTTCCTGCAAAACAAGATTACCTGTTTTTAGGTACCCAATGAGTTTTGGGTCCTTTTTTGTTAGGGTTATTTTTGACTCTCCACACCAAGTTGGTGGGTTTGGAGAGACGATATGTGCACCTTGAATAGGAATGACTAGATTTACCACAATAATAACAAGAGCCTTTACTAGTTTCATCAGATCCGGGCAGACTATAGTATTCACTTTGAGAATGAGTCAACTGGTCTGAGCCAGATGGCTTAATTTCTTTATTAGAGCTGGAACACTTTTGAGCATTTTTTAAAAGGTTTTTTAAATCAAAAATTTCTTCATAAAAATATCTCTTTCAACAGAACAAACTTCGAGTTGAATTTCGAAAGCTCTCTTTTCATCTTTAATGGTCCTAAGATTTTCCAAAAATCTTTTCAAGTCTGTAATGGTTTGGTCTAGTAAAGCTCTTAAATTATTGCAATTTATACAAAAGTATGGTTTCACCTGACAGGATTCTTTAATGGCTATGAAACACACATTTCCAGTGTCATCTTTATCATATTCAGATGTGTCTTCAACACTCCAAACTGCTAAGAGTTTTTTTCTTCCATCGTTTTGAGGATGCCTTTTCTTAGTTTCAAGACATTCACTTGTAATGTATCCAAGCTTGCCGCAATCATAGCACCTACTATCATTTCGATTATAGTTAGTAATTTGTTTATTTCTAGAGATACTTAGCTTACCTCTTCTTTGATTTCTGCTGCGCCAAAATGTTTCCATAATAGATCTTGTGATTAGTACAATTTCATCCTCATTGAATTAATCTTCATCATCCTGATTACCATCATTTGCTTTGAAAGCAACAAATTTCTTCTTCTGATCTTCGTTCCCCTTATTGTTCAGATGTGTCTTCTCAAAGGCAAAGAGATCTCCTCAAACCTTATCAGATGTTAGGTTCTTTAGATCCATACTTTTGAGTTCAACAACTTTGGCATGCCATTGAGGACGTATACTTCTCAGGACTCTCCTTATGTGCTCTATGGGAGCATATTCCTTTCCTGCAGCTTTGAGTTCTCCAATGATCTTGCTTAGTCGTGCAACCATACTTTCAACAGGTGCTCCTTCTTTCATTTGGAATTGTTCATACTCACAGACATGGAGAATGACAATAGTTTCTTTACTTTGTCAGTTCTTTTATAAGTGACTTGCAGTTTGTCCCATATTTCTTTAGCAGTTTCCCAGTTGGAAATTTTCCCATATTTTTCGCCACTGATTGCATTGTACAGAACATTTTAGCTTTTGAATTTATTTAGATGATCTCCACTTGTTCATCAATATAGTTTTCTAGACTAGAAATGATAGTAGTCTGACTTGCTTCAATGGTTGATGAATTTCCATTTGCAGGTTTCGCAATTGGAATAGGAATATCACCAAATTTGATGACCCTCCAAACCGTGACACCATAGGACTTGATGAAGGTCTCCATTTTGATTTTCCAGTGAGAGAAATGCTTTCCATTAAAATAGGTAGGTCTGGTTTGAGAGGTTTACTCTTGAAATAGTATTCCAATGGTTTGATTTTGATTTGACATGATTTTTTTCTCACCTGTGGTTAGACAAAAATATAAGTGATACCAGACTCAAATACCAATTTAAAGTGTAAGAGTGGGAGTGAATTGAATTTTCTTCCTTTTTTTGCTTAAGCCTGTATTAATATGGTCAACTAGTTTACCAAATAGTCAACTAATTAAAGCAGCAATAAAAGTATGCAGAAAAGTAAAGTGCATAAAAGGAAATTTCAACCCCAGATGTTTTTATATAGGTTCAGATTCAATGTGAATCCTAGGTTCAGTCCCCTTGGGTTGCAAGGGATATCTCTTCAAGCCTTTAATAGAGTTTAAGGTTACAAATAGTGGAAACCAAAACTCATAATATTTTTCACTCTTTTTTTGGTCTTTTTCTTGGTTTTCTGTTGATACAGACCTCTCTTTTCAATGTTTTTTCTTTTCTCTCTCTTTTTCTTACACAGTAAAATAAAGACTAAAGATTAAATGATTTTTTAAAAATGAAGAGTATAAATACGGCTTGAATTGCAGTAGGCTTATATGCTGATGAGATATCCGGATGCCTCCTTATATAGAAGAGATGGCATCCCAAGGGTTTTGACCCTTGGATAGAGGCAGTGATGATTCCTCATTCCAAGAATAAGGCTAAGGCTTTTAAGGAAGAGCAATCTGTTAATCATCTTGATTTTCTCCAATGTTCAGGTTTTATAGTCATATTGTTGATTCTTTTTTACTTGCTAGATCTTCTCAATGTGCAAAATTTCTTTTTTTTCTTGATTGTATTTTTCCTGTGGTCCTAATTGATTTGGTTGATCTTTGATTGATTTTAGAATCTTGTTCAGATCTTTTCTTGGACTCTTATCTTCTGTGATTTGATTTCTTCGCTTGATTTCCTCCTTCTGATATGATTTTCCATAAGGAGCTCTTTTGAATGGCTTCCATCTTTAACTGTTCCTTTTAGCTTGATTTTCTTTACTTTTAGACCAAATTTCTTCCTTTTGTGGTTTTCCTGAAATTTGTCATCATTCAAAATAGATTAGCATTAACAAGGACACATGTTTTTTTGCTGATCAAATGGGGGGTTTCCAGACCAACACCTTAGGGTCCAATCAGGACTATTGGCGCCAAGGTCAAAGAAACCAAGGTCGGAACTTCAATAGAGATGGAGCTTAGAGGGACAACCGCAGAGGCTATTATGATAGTATGGGTCTAGAGAGAGATGTAGATTGAGGTCACAGAGATGGCTTCAGAAATGGCCCCTATGTACCACCACATAACTGCAATGAAAGTGCAAGTAGTTCTAGAATTGAGGAGATGTTTGATCACCTATTGAAGAAAGCTGATACATAGGATGAGACTTTGAGGGTATGAAATGTCAGATTTTCAGCATCAATCGAAAAATTGAGTCTCATTTTGTGGCTATCAAACATCTTGAGCAATAGTTTGGTCAACTTCCTAGCAACACCATTTAGAATCCGAAAAATGACGAGCAATGTATGGCAGTTATTACTCGGAGTGGCAAGAGAAACATTAATCCTCCCATGCTAGTTGATAAGGATGATGTTCAAGAGGAGATAGTTTCTGCCAAGGATGCAGATGTGGGAAATGATCGTGGCAAGGATGGGGTGAGTGAAGCTGCTGATGCGCCACAAAAGTTGAAGCCCTTCCTAGGCATCCTGCTCTCTTCCCTTAAAATATCAAAAAAGGGGAGTAGGAAGGCAAGTTCAAGCACTTTCTCTCCATACTAAAATAACTCTCTGTGAATATCCCTCTCATTAAGGTATTGGAGAAGTTGTCAGGGTGTATGAAGACATGAAGGACCTAGTTACTAAAAAGCACACTATGAGTGAGGACCTATCCCAAGAGCTTCAGCGTTGCAGTGCTATTGCTACAAGGTCTTTGATTCAGAAGTGAGAAGATCCTGGTGCTTTAACCATACCCTGCACCATTGGAGATGTAGAGTTTGCAAGGATGCTATGTGATCTAAGTGCCAGCATGAATCTGATGCCCCTTATGGTCTTCAAGAAACTAGTATTAGGAGACTCTACTCCGATGAGCACGGTTCTTGATGGCCGATCACACAGTGAAGAAGCCTGTCGGGATGCTATACAACATGCTGGTCAAAGTTGAAAAGTTTATATTCCTTGCAAACTTTATGATCCTAAATTGCAAAGCCGACTTTGACATCCCAATCATCATGGAAAGATTGTTCCTAGCCACTGGACGAGCACTAGTGGATATTGAATCCGGTCAACTCAGGTTCAGATTGATCGACAAAGTGGTTGTCTTTAATACCTGTTAGTACATGAAGTAGCCAGATGGTCTGAAGAAGAAAGTCTGGGTAATTGGTGAAGTCTGAGTAAGCAATTTTTTCAAGTCGTGCTGCAATAATAAATCAGGCGCTACTTGGGACGCAACCTATGGTTTTTGATGTAACAGGGTAATTGTAGGTTTATTTTTAGTTTTGGACTCATAGGTAGTTTATTTTCTTATATTTTGATTGTAAATTTTGACATTGGGCTGGTTGCATACAGGGTAATAGTGTGTTCTGTGAAGAATATGCAGGTACAGGGCTAAGTCAGCCATTTTTGGCTGAGAAGAGCATCAAGAAGTGTCTCTACGACTGGTTCTACGGGCCATATAACACTTTATGACCCCTATACTATCTCATAGACATTTTCAATGAGCAAAGAGTTGTGCACTCCAGTCCACTAGTCAACTTTATGATACACAGATAAAACTACGGGTTGAGATTGGGTCTCGTAGACCGCAGGTAAGTTTCCTGAAATTTTTCTAAGTGTGGAGGTTTCTACGACCAACTCTACAAGTCATAAATAACTCTGCAACTAGTAGACTAGTCTATAAAACCCAATCCTAAAATCTAGGGTTTGGATGTTCTATGAAACCACAATTCACGAGTGGTAAAATACACTATGGTTCGTATTTGGGGTTTATAGAGTCCAGGCCCATTAAATTTAAGTTGACCCGATCAAGGTACAAATAATAAGGTTAAATTATTTTAATCCCATTTCAAACCTAATTTAGTAATATACCCAACCAACCCTACCCCCCGAGAATCCGACCACCTATGGCAATTGTATCCTCATTTTCCGACGTTAATTTTCGACGACCTAGGGTTTAGTGCCTCTTCACCTCCTTCATTTTCTACAAGTTAATAACACAACTTGGTAAATTTTCAGTTGGCTAAAAATCTTTAATTTACCTATGTTTATGTGATTGAATTGGAAAATATGTTGGGAATGTTAGTTTAGACACAAAACCCATGTGTGAAATTTTATTATGGTTTCCCATGTTTATATAATTATCTAAGTCCGGAATTAGATATCGTTGTCTTGATTATATGTTTTGAATAGTATGTTTGGCGCCTATTAAATCAACCACCATGTGTGATGAAACAATTTTGTGTGTGAATTGGTGGGTGATGACATAGGTACATAATTCTGCTGAGAATCTGTTCATATGTGGTCGGAATAGTAGGGGAAACATGTCTAATTATTTTCGATGGGGTATATACATTGAATATCATGTTGGCATATGGGTGTGAGTTTTGCTTCGATGCTGAAAACAGCATATAGGGTGCTTTGAAACTCAGGTAATTGAGTTTTCTTGTCAACGAGTGCCTTTTACGGCCCGTGGATCATTCCATGAGTCGTAATTTCCCCTTGTACAAGATTCTAATAACTTGAAGTTTCTGAGTATCCGTCAGACGGTACCTTCTATGAGTCATAATGCACTTTACAATTTGTAGACAGGTCTCGTAGATCGTTGCCTGGAATAAATTTACACACTGGAATCCTTTAGGGCTCAGTATATGACTCGTAATAAACTCGTAAACCTTTTTATGAGTCGTACCTAGTCTAGTGAACTTTTCCAGTGACAAAAATTGTTTGGACCACTATTTTATGGAAGGTCTTTACAGTTCGTAGTACCAACTATGGCCCGTAAAGATGCTTTCGTAGACCCTTCTGCAGCTTAATTTGAATTAATTTTGCATTTCAATTTTTGATTTATGGGGTTAACCAAGGTACATATATGTTCATGTTTCAGGAACTATAGGCCCGAAGGCTAGACGTGATGAGATCAGGGCCCTAAAGAAGAGGCTCAGAGATGAGTCTTCGAGGGATGAGCAGATCCCGACCTTGAATGGATCACTAGAGGACCTCTGGGTCAAATCGGACTCGAAGGCTGATAGAACAGAGTCTAGAGCTGCTACCAGGGATAGGCACACTCAGGTTCTTGTCATCCACACTCCCCAGTCTGATGGGAGAGGCAACAATAGGAGTAATTCACCCCAGATGACTCCATCCAGAGAGGATTCCAGCTCTGAGGTAGTTGGGGATAGATAGAGACCAGGTTCTCTGCATTACCTCATTCATCACCACCTGAAGCTCTCACTAGTTGGTGGTGTATCGTGGGCATAAAGAACATCTATGTTGAGGACATGTTGCAGACAAAGCAGGGAAAGCCAGCCTGCTCCATTTATGAAGAGCCCAAAGTCATCTTAGACAGACTCAATTGTGTCCCCAGTCTCCAGGACACGATGATCAGATACAGGCTTCAATGGTAGACCAGATCTCTTAGATGATACTCTCTGACTATGGTGAGGGATTCTATGCTTCCTTGTGACCACTATTCATAGCACTCTTCCCAAGTGGAAGAAGCCCCTAAGTCAAACCAGACTGACAAAGAAGAGAGTAAAGGACTGAAAGGTGGATATATCGGAGACCACCATCCTTCGATACTTTTTGGACTAGAGTTACCTGCGCTAGATTCACCGAAGAGTTTGACTATAAGTGGGGAAGACGAGGGACCTACTGGTGATGAGAGATCCAGAGTGCAGAGCTAGCTTGATAAGATGGGTAGCTGATTATATTATCGAGCAGGGTCCAGAACCTACCTAGGTCGCCATACACTCGGAGAATATTGCTAAGGCTTCTCTTAGTTTCCCCACTAAGTATTGGTGGATGGTTGTTCGATCACTCATCCAGCCTGCTCTTGCCGATAAAACATTCATGTCAGAGCATGCAGTACTGGTTTCCAGCATCTTGGCTGGTTATGATATTGATTAGGCCCGCCTTACAGTCGAGTAGATTCATGACGCCGCCCTGAAGAGGTCCACCTCTATCCTGTTCCCTTGCTTGATATAAAAGCTCCATCTAAAGTCAAGACAGGAGAGTTTACACCAGCTAGACTAGCTGATTGAGTCCTACCATACCCTGGATCCCAGCCTGATCAAGGCTGAAGAGAACCCGATGGCACTCCTGTGAGCATAGCCTACTTTTACACCTGAGAAGTTCACCCCTACGCCATTGCCTGAGGGTTCAAAAACTACCACTGCTACTATTTCTACTATTGTGGGGAGGCCCCCGCAGCTTGAGGCAGATGAGAAGAGGGGGGCCCACTACTTCTATTCCTGCACCATAGGCCACGACATCTTAGGCTACTTCCGCGAGCATGGTTTACATGTCTGCCATCTCTATACAAGCCATGGTCCAGAGGTTATCTCATCCTAAGTCACAGTTGACTCAAGTTATCAACAGATTAGGCCATGGGATCGCCAGGCCATTTCAGACTCGGAAGGTCGCATGCAGGCATTCATAGTCAGTACTATTTAGGATCGTCTGTCCATAATGGATGCCTACATTCATGCTTTTGAGGTGAGGGTACAGTAGAGCTTGAGCGTGGCTCAGCTATCAGACTTGACAAGCCTTCAGATGGAGATCCAGCAGCTCTGGGTGGATATGATAGCAGCACTAGCAACACTGGTGACATTTCAAGAGTCCGCACCCAAGGTGCCAGTGGTAGATCTTTTTGCTTCTGATGAGCCTACCCAGTCTTCTCATGGGAAGAGACCCCGCACAAAGGATGATGATCCAGATGTTATACACTCATGTGCAGGGCTTACATAGCAGGAGAAGCTCGAACTTGTCTTGAGAAAGTTGAGATAGGAGGAGGAGAGACGATAGGCTCAAAAGCGTGAGAGCATGAGGGGTATTGGCCCTTTCAAAGAGAGTGCTACTGGTGAGAAGACTACCCCATAGGATGAGGGTGGTCATACTAAGCCACATACTCACGCTTAGGTGCCCAGGTATGATTTTTGACCCCTTATATTTTATTTTGTTTTGATTATGTGCATTAGGGAAAATGCACATCTTTTACGGTGGGATGTGGGTAGTTATGGGCCTCGGTGAAGTCTGAGTAGCTTGGGTCCATAACTATCCTAATTTTTTATCTTGGATTTTCTCGTCGGTGTCCTTTTTCCCCATGGATATTTACTTTCTATTGAACCGGCACGTTTAGGATGTTTAGGTAGTATGTGTAGTATATCGTACTAATACTTGTAGCATATAGCATATTTTTTTGTTTTGTGTGAAAAATTATACCCATCAAAAATTTTGATTATTAGTTTAGATAGAAATCATGCATATTTAGGTGTGTGACAAAGTTTTTTCTTATGAGTGAGGATAAATTGAGATGAAAAGCATGATTTGAGAGACTTTTGTTAATAATGTAGTCAATGTCATGTGAGTATGAGCTTAATTTGCTTGATTTATGTGTTATGCTAATTCAAAACTTACCCTGTTACTCGAAGTTAGATTGTAGACTAATTGGATTAGGAAAAGATCTTAGGCGTTTGATCTTAATAGTCCACTTAGTTTAAGGACCAACCAAATATTGCAATATATCCTTTGTTCCTAATGTTTGAGCCTAACATCTACTGACTCTTTGCAAACAACTGATTTACCTAGCCTTGTTAGTTGTAAAATCCTGAAATTGGCCCTGGTGCTTCCTTGAACATTATGCACCTTGACTGAGGTAAAAATCCTAAGTTGGGGGTGGATACCAAAAGTGACCTAAGTTCTGTAGATGGATATTGTGCACCTCAACTCAAGCGAAAAGCCTAAGTTGAGGGTGGTTGGCGTAAGGGTGAAACACAAAAATGAGGGGGAAAGTTAGTGATACATAGAAAAAGGGAAAAATCATGTACTGGGTGCAACAAAAATAAGTGATTCCTAATGATCTAATAGAAAAATGAAGTGTAAAAGAAAAGCAAGGAAAAAGGCTTGAAAATGAAAAGAAAGCACCCAGAAAAGCTTGAAACAGGAGAAAGGGAGAATGAGATAATGAGAATGAGACAAAAATAATAGAGTTGGTAGCGCAAAATTGCAGAAAAATACAATGTCAAGGAGGTCCTTTAGTCACTTTATTCCAAAAATACCACACCAAAGCCCATTATGCCTACGTTACAAGCCAAGAAAGTCCTAAAGTAATCCTAGTCCAAGCAGTTGAAGGTCAGAGTCATGAGTATAGGGGAAAGTCTATTGTGTTAGGCATGATGCATGAATATCTTTTATGAGGGTAACTAATTTTGCATAGTCCTAGTGTTATACATAAAAGCTATGAGTTTAGACATGGGACTTTTTTCTGTGAGGGCATTTGCATTGAATTGTTAGCATTAGACTTAATCAGTAATTGTAGATTGTTGGTATTACCTCACTTGTCATAGTTGTGTTGTCACATGCACTAGTTTGTATTGTTTTGCTAGATGGCTATCTGATTTTGTTTTAGAAATGTGGTGGGGTATTTTAGTTTGAATCGATGTGATGTATCTCATTTGGTTGAGGTCTATGTGTTAATGTATTATCTATGTAGATTGAGTCTATTGCTTGAGGACAAGCAACAATTTTAAGTTGAGGGTGTTGATATGCTGTCAAAATACAACCCTTTTGATGCTTAAAACTTAGAATTTTGTATGTTCTCAATGCGATGTTAGTTGGTTTTATGTGTTTTTGCATTATATTTGCAGGATTCTAGGTTTGGCCTTGATTTTGGGAAAAAATATAGAAGTTGCTGATTTTTGATGCAATACGAGACCTTTACGAGTCATAGATCATTCTACAGGTCATGAAGTGATTTCGTGGACAATTCTAGTGAGGGGCTAATTTTCTGAATTTGGTTTAACAAACATGCAGAGAGGTTGTGGAATGATTTACGAGTCGTAGACCATGGTTCTGCCATAAGGATAAGAGATTGGGAATTTCTGAAGATTCATCAAATGAAACCCCCTTACGGGTCGTAAGCCACTTTACGAGTAGTAGAGCCGTGTCGTAGACTTGAAATCCAGATTTTCAGCAACACTGTAAGAGACCCTGATTATGGGCTGTGCAATGCAATATGGCCCTTAAACCCCTTTGTGAGGTGTGTCGACCAATTATCGTATTATGTTTAGGACTTGTATTTTACTTATTATAAATAGGATTTTTTAGGTTATTTTTCATATGTTTTCGCATAGTACTCCGTGAACTAAATAGTTAGATAGAGAAAATAGTGAGATTACATTGGAGAGATTTTGAGAACACTTCTACTTTAATTTCATCTTTAATTTTGTTATTCTTTTTGAAGTTGGATTTGCTTGTTCGTAATTCAATTGTGTTTGTGTTCAATTATGTTCTTCCAATTCATGATTCTTGCATCGACATAAAGCATGAGTAGCTAAATCCACAAGTAGGATTATGGGAACCATGAAGAACTAACAAGGTAAAATCGGATAATTTATAATTCTTCGAAAGTGTGCATACATTTATTAATTAATTCTCTTCATTTTGAATGTTTTCTGATGGTGGCCAACATTAGAACCTACCTAGTGTTACTGTCTGGACCAAAGTACTAATGAATAGGATAAGAGATTAATTAAAAGGATTCGATTGATGTTCTTGTTTAATCAACCAAACTTGGCCAAGGGGAGGTTGTACTAGGACTAATAGGTAAGGGCTAGTAAAGCACACTATGGAGATGGGCCAAGTCACATAGTGGAATTCACCTCTCACCTTTGAGGAAAGGGCTTGGTGAACTTTACTTATTGTGCTGCATTCTAACACTAGAAATAAATTAGATTATCCGATGATACTAAGTTAGGGAATCATGGTGAACACAATACCCTAGTTTCTCTCCATATTAATTTCTCTCTTGTGTGTGTTAGTTTAGTTTTATTATCCAACCCCCCTCCCCCCCTCCCCCCCGAGAAGTAAGTTGGTTAACTACTCGAATTGCTATCATTGAATTCTCTTGAGTCTACGTATTCCCTGTGGATTCGATCCTAACCTTGGTTAGGTTCAATTTCTTGACAACGACCGCTTTATCCTCTAAAAGGAGTTGTAACTTAGGTGACAATTAATTAGCCCATATCCAACCTTCGCTAGGCTTTTTGTAGTTCCACAATGCTAGCACTCAGCTACTATAGTGATTACAGCTAGTACAGTCTAGAACAACCACAAGTATCCTAAACTAACCGTAGTTACCCCATATGTTAAGTACAATTACTATCCAGGAAAATAGGTTTAATAAATCGTGACAATAGTTTTTACATGCATAGCAAAAAATACAACTAACAATTAGTCTCATGGCATAAATATATATCTTACTCAGGATTTCCAACCACAAATAGGCTCCCAATATACATGTATTTTAGCTTAGTCTAGAGGTAAGGAAACCCTAGCCTACCTAAAAGGTAAATCCACACGCTCCGAATCATCCCACATGAGTTTTTAGTCCCTGATGACCTTTAGTGTTGTTCAACTATCAAAATATGAGTCAAAATATTAATGCAACCATTTTGGCCATAATATCTCAAGAAAAGGGGGAGAATAGTCAATTGCAACTATAATGGGAAAAATGGGGCCCATGCCCAAAATTTCAAACCAAACCCCATAAAATGATATTTACATTACCCTAAGCCTATAGACAAAAACTGAGCTCAAAATGAGGCTCAGAACAATCAGAAACAGCCTCAAAACAAAGGACTTTTCTTATATGATAGTACATATATGTATAGCAGTTTCTCGCCCAAATTTCATAAAGATATAGTCAAATTAATAGAATCTGAATATAACATGACATAGGTATCAAAATGTAGTGCAATTTTAACCCAAATTTACTCAATTCTGATAAGAAATGGCCGAGATATCACAACACGAAATTTTCGGAAAAAGTATGAACATAAACTACAGCTATAATTGCATTTTCGCACCAAATGGAGCTCTATCAATTAATTCTTATATTATCACTGCATACATCTTGTAAAAATACACAAAAGACCCAAATTTCACCATATTGCGACTCAAAATGGATAAAAAATCGCAACTCGAAGTTCGAAAATCACATTCAATACACAGCAGAAAAAATGACAAATTTTACCTTCAATGACATGCCAAAATCAGTTTCCGGAGCCTTCATGGTGTTCCTCTCCAAAGAATATGCAAGTTATTCTTTTGAAACTCCCAAATCAGATAACAAACAAAGAAGATATCGCATTCAAAATTTATTTTGCGTTTCGAAAGAGATTTCGCATTCGAAAGAGATCGCATTCATATGTTTTTTGTGTTTTCTGGAAAGCTTTCCAGATGTATACACGATTTTTCGATTTTTTTCATAAACTATTTGCCACATGGCAGTTCCTCATTGAGCTACATCATCCGCCACCTTTGATTTTTGTAATCCCTCAAACTTAATTTCGATGCTCCGACCTCATTCAAAGTCCGAAAAAAAGAAACCATATATGAGATATGATCGGAAATGGCATTCTATACTCAATGGTTTAGTTGAAATTCCCACTGGAGGATGTTTTATTCCAATATGGGTCCCATTTTCCAATATCAAAATCTATTAAAGGGGCCAAAACATATCCAGAAGCCTTGGAACCAAAGGAAAGGTCCTACTAGATCAAACTTAACATTTTGGATCCAACGGGATGGTCAGAATTTCCATTTGGGCATGTTTCTCAAGGATGGTGACTAAAGTCAACTATTAACCTATTATGAAGGCTAAATTTTCAAAACTCGATATAATTGCACCGAATATACTCCTTTCCTAATTTGGTCATTTAGGAGCTGATGGAACTATCAAAGTTCCGCTCCGAGGCTATTTACTAGGACTTTATCTAAAAATTTATTTTACGGTTAAAATATCTCGTTTATCTCGAAACACTGCATAAATGTCAAATGATTCACCCAACTACCGAAGAATTAGTGTCAATAAGTCATAAATAGCCTGAGGTCACTATGCAAATGCTCAAAATCATAAATATTCATGGAACCATAGAAATAATCTAGAGGGTCATTATAGAAGTGAACAATGAACCTCAATCCGACACATTGGAAATAGGCACAACATACAATTTGACAATCTCACAAATATAGATCCTAGCCAGTTGCTTCGCATTATAGCCAGTCTTCACTTGAAGGAAATGAGTTAACTTGGTCAATCAGTCCACTATCACTGAAACTGAATCATACTTACCTAATGTCTCTGCTATCCACAAACTAAATCATACTTAGCCAATGCCAAGGGTAACTCTATCAAAAAATCTATAGTAATCACTCTTATTTCCACTCGAGAATGGGAATCCTCTGTATTGAACCCTCCAATCTCTGGTGCTCATACTTCACCTACTGGCAATTCAGACACTTGGCCATAAAGTCTTCAATATCCTTCTTCATCTCGCACAACCAATACTGTTGTTTTAAGTTATGAAACATCTTTTCCACTCCTAAATGAATAGAGTGCTTGGCATAGTGAGCTTTATCTAAGATCATAAGCACCCAACCACCCACCTCAGGCACAAAAGTACTACCATTAATCCTCAAAATACCCTCGGAGTCAAGTGAAGTCGACTTGGATTCACCCGTCAATATTTTTCCTAGATTATACATAGCTTATCATTATCAAGCTGGTCAGCATGGATCTGATCCATCAAGGAAGACCTAGCCTTAATGAAGGCCAAAATATTGTGAGGTGGAAAAATCAAGTTGAATCATCTGTCTAGCCAATTACTGATCCTTCAAAGCCAAAGCTCTCTCCTCAATCTTCAGGAATGCCAAACTATCCATACTAGAGACCTTCCAACTCAAAACATCTGCTACCACATTAGCCTTATCCAGATGATAGAGCATGGAGATATTATAATCCTTTAAAAGCTCTAACATCCTATGCTGCCTCATGTTCAAGTTTGGAGGTGAGAAGATGTATTTGATTCTACGATGATCGATAAAAATCTCAAAATGTACCCCATAAAAATAGTGAATTCACAACTTCAATACAAATACCACCGCAACTAACTATAGATCATGGGTAAGGTAATTCTTCTCATGAACCTTCAGGTGTTGATAAGAATAGGCTATAATGCTACCATTTTGCATTAATAGACCACCCAATTCCACACTTGAAGCATCGCAATAAACCAAGAATGCCATACCTTTCTCGGCAATGCCAGAATAGGTATTAAAGTCAACAACTCTTTGAGATTTTAGAAGCTCATGTTGTTTCTACCAAAGCACACGCAAGTGTACATGGTCAAACCAAGTAATATAATGGCTCTTTTTAGAATCAGAATGTAGAAACCATAGGGACTTGTTGATTAATTATTTACTAAGTTATATTAATTCTAATTATTTATTTAAGGGGTGAATAATTAAACAAGATGAGAGATATTTTTACACAATCAATAAATGTATTGATTTTACGATTATCGTTTAGCTAATAATCATGTTTTTATTTGTTTCATTAAGTTATTTGATTATCTAATTGTTGATTTACAGGCTTTAATTTACCAAGCAGGGCCTTTGACCGTTGCCGGTCTATTCTTATTGATAGCATAACTACATCGTTGAGCGAGGTAATCATGATTAATAAAAATGCATTGAAGTTACCGTAATATATTTCAAGCTAAAATCATATAACCCAATTGAGACATTGTGGAATAGGATAAACCTCTCTTAATGTCTTGTTGAGCAGAGCTAAAGTAGCTCCTAATAATAGTGTTATTATTCCTATGACCGAGATCAAATGCATTATGTATGTATAACTCTGATCCAAGGTAGACAAAAAGTATATTTCATGGTTGGCCAGACTATGAAATATAGATTAAAGGAACATAGGAACAACTAATATGATAAACAAATATTTCAAATTAATAGTAACTAAACAATCATCTTATTAGCTATCATACCGAGAAGTTTATCTCTACACAGACATTAAGAAATTACCACAAATCATTCAAAGATAAACATTAAAATAATAATAATGGAGAAGAAAAGATGAACTAAAATTCTTCGCCCTTCACGGCGGCTCCTATTTCTCTTTAGGTCAAAGGATATGTAAAACCTAATTCTATGAAATATTTATAAGTGTAGAAATAATTCTAAATAAAATAATTGAGCCCAAAATAAATTGGAATTGGATTTCCACGAAATAGTATTGTCTGATATCCATTAAATTGCCTACTTGATTTTTCTTCTGTAATTTTTCTTTTTTGATTTGTTTGAGCTTCAAATCTCTTTATTTTTGCATCAATTTAACCCTACAAATAAATACATTATTTAGCACATTCCATAAAAGTTATGCTCAAAATGGATAAATAAAAGTATTAAATATGAGATAAATAATGATTAAAAATATGTATTTTTGACCTAACATCATATATCGCGCTCCTCAGTTCACTAGAATGCCCACAGTCTTCTGATAGTCCTGAGGCTGGTTCAAGGAGTTGCGATAATAAAGAATCCTTGAATAATCAATGATAATAGCCTGCTAAACTAATAAAGCTTTGGATCTTGATCACTGAAAAATTCACCTAATAACGAAACCTTGCAACATTGGCTGAATCAACCATAATGCAATCCTTAGTCACCATATGACCCAAAAAAGCTCAGACTTAAGCCAAAACTCGCACTTAGAGAACTTAGCATATAGCTTCTCCTCTCTCAATATCTAAAGTATGACCCTCAGATGTTGGATATGGTCATCCTTACTCTTAGAATAAACCAAGATATCGTCGATACATATAATCACAAAAACATCACAATAAGGCTTGAATACTTAATTAATCAACTCCATGAAGGTGGTTGGGACATTAGTTAGCCTAAATGACTTGGCCACAAACTTGTAGTATCCATAATAAGTCTTAAAAGTGATCTTTGGGATATCAAACTCCTGAACGCTCAATTGGTGGAATCCCAGCCTCAAATCTATCTTGGAAACCACCAAAACACCCTAAAGCTCGTCGATAAAAAATCAATACAGGGGAGGAAATACTTGTTCATGATGGTAAATTTGTTCATTTTGCAATAATCAATACACATTCTCATTGTACCATCCTTCTTCCACATAAACAACATAGGTGCACCCTATGGTGAAATGTTAGTTTGAATAAACCCTTTATCCAATAAATCTTCTAATTATTCCATTAGTTCCTTCAACTCTACAGGAGCCATCCGATAAGGGGAAATACAAATAGTCTTAGTGCCCAGCTCCAAATCAATATCTCAATCACAAGGGACACTTAGAAAATCTATAGTGAACACATCCATGAACTTTCTTACCACCCTCGTGGTCTCTTAAGAAGGTGACTCCCTACCAGGATCCTATACATAATCCAAATAAGAAAACAACCCCTCTCCACCATACGACGATCACAAATATAAGAGATCATCCCTTTTGGATATGAGCTGGGGGCACCCAACCAAACTAATCTGGGCAAACCTAGATAGGCTAAAGTCCTAGCCTTGGCATAATAATCAAGGATCGCATGATAAAGGGATAACTAATTCATACCCAAGATCAAATCGAAATCAATCGTATCTAATAAAATAAGTCTGTCTAGATCTCTCTACCTGAAAATATCATAATACAACCCCACTACACTTGATTCACCATTAATGACTCACCTAATAGGTAGAAATACAAATAGATACATTAATAGGCTCACATACATAATCGATATGCGTAGTAAAATAAGTTAACACATATGAATAAGTGGATTAGGGGTCAAGTAATACTGAAGTAGAGCATGGAAAAGTGGAATTATACCTATGATCAATGTATTGGAGGCCTTAGGCTCAACCTTTCCTAGTATAATATAACACACCCTACAGTCACCACTAGCTTGAGAACTTCCTCAAGATCTGCCCCTAGCAGCCCTTGTATCACTTTTGATACTTTGAGAAACACCTCTAACTACTGGAGCCAATGTATAATGATTCATCTATGATTTAGGCTATATAGAAGTAGGAGCACTTCTAAGGCAATCCTTGGCCTTATGGATAAACTCATCACACACGTAGCAACTTTGCGGACTAGAACTCTAGGAAGGAAAACTTGATATACTAACATGTCCACCTGGACTTGATGAAGTATCATGACTAGTCAGGCTAGGTCTAGGTCTACTTATACTCTTAATGCCCGAATAGTTGTATGAACTGGTCTGCCATGGTAACCCTGGGTTTCTTGGGTTGGATGGTCCCTGCCTCTACGTGGATAGCCACCAAATTGATCCTATCAATGAAATCTCATGTAGCTATCCTGTCTCACATGCCTAATACTCTTAATCATTATGGCATGATCAAAGATGCTCTAGAAAGAACTGCCTAATAGCACAAGAGAGGTTATGGCATCCTGAAGGTTTCCAATAAATCCCTTCACCTATTTTTGGATTTTCTAGAACTCAATAGGAATACATGCCAAAGCATGTCGACATAGCTCATGAAAATGCACCTCATACTCTAATACAATCATAGAACCCTGCTCAAGCTTGTCCAACTTATCCTTATGTTGAACACGAAGGATTATAAGGTACAAATCTCTCAATAGACATCTTGTACTAGCTCATAATAAGAGTACCAACTAGCCTACGGGCAAGAACTGACCTCACCATTCCTTATCTATACCCATAAAATGCAACGAAGTGTAGGCCACGCTATGAGCCTCTAAGATATCCAAATTGAAAACTCGACCTTAGCAGACTAATAAAATGTCATAGGATCCATCTCTGATGTACCATCTAACCTTAGAGGAGCTAGTCTAGAAAATTGCTCAATGCTCTTCTACTCTAATACAGACATGGATACGATAGTAGAAACTTGTGGAGCTATAAACCTGGGAGGTGCAATGGAAGGTACTGAAGATTCTCTAAAATATTGGAACCTTACATTAGGTCTATGAATTGGTTGGGTGGGTCCAACTATCATAGGAGAGCTTGTAGTACCCAAAAGAACTCCGAATGTAGGAGTACTATACAACCTCATTAACAACCAAACCAACAAATCTTGTAACGTTGGTGCACCTTTCGAAACTATGAGGCGCAAGGATGGCTCCCAAACATACTCCTCAATCTCCTAGTCATGCTTATAAGCAGTCTCTCATGAAGCCTTCGTAACTCATCCTCGAGTTGGTGCCACCCTTCTAGCTCAACCTTGACCTCGACCTCAAACTCTAGAACATCCTTTGTATCGCCCTCAAACTGGGGCTTGGGCAAATGGTATGGGATTATCATCATCAACTCTAGCTATAGTCCTCACCATCTATAAAGAAAGAATATATTAGAGGCATACAACACTTAGGTATGAACGAACCACATGAAAGGAATTGATAGAAGGAATTTTCTCCTAATAAGTATCTTGTAGCCTCTCGACATATACAGAAGTTTATGTACCAATCTGTGAGACTCTATTAGACACCCTTCTCTTTAAAGCATGAGTTCAATGAACTTGACTCAGATACAAATTTGTCATGACTCAAAAATTTAGCTCACAATGGCATACTTCCTGAAAATCTAACCAAATGTGTAATCCAAAAAGAAGACCACATACAAGACTCCCATGTCATGCCCTGAGAGGATACGTTAGGTGTGACCAATACTCAGAAATCATTGTTGGTCCTCAAACAAACCAATTTGTGTCATTACTCATTTGATTAGAAGAAGACTTATAGAATTAAAGAAATACTCAAGCGGGTTGTAAATCATCATAATTAGTACATAAAATAACTCAAGATATAAGCTTTAATAATAACTTAATATCAATAAGGTTGGTTACCCAGACAGAGTCCAATATAACATCATCTGATTCAGTCTATGTCCTCCAAATACTAGAAGGTCTTACCGAAAGCTTCGGAAATACTTGGAATCTTCAATGAATGATATTTTGAGGATATGTAGTACCTGTATCTTCATTATGAAAAGATGCAGCATCGAGAGGCCTCAGCATGTGGGACTTACAGTATATAAGATAGCTGAAACGACCCCAAAAAGTGTCCAAAATACGCCTAAGAAGTGCCCAAAATTGTAATTTTAATATATCATAAAATTCGTGCATAATATCGAAAATCTTATTTCATATTCTTGATTGGGGGAAAAATTGAGTAGAAAATGGGTCTAACCATGATTTTATAGCAACCATACCAAAATTCAAAAATCTAAATTTGCAATATCGAGAGAGGTTTTTGCATCCCTGGCGCGACGCGGACAGGTCGCGCCTCTGTGTATTTTTTTGCCTAATTTTCTTGTTCGATCCAAGGCCTTTGGGTCTTGGGCCTGAGTCTTCCTATGCATAAAAGTACTTATACTTAGCTATATTTCAACACCAATTATACAAGACATTCTCCAATACTCTCTCAAATACTTGGACAAATATTTCACCCAAAATCAAAGTACCAAAACTCATTCTAGATCTTAAGGAATTCACTCAAGCCTCAAGTTCTCATCTCAATCTTCATCAAGAAATTCTCCAAAGTTGAGGTATGTGGGTTTCAACCATTGGGGTCCTTTCACCCATGGTGCCCAAGCTTCCGTTTTACTTAAATTTCATGTTTCTAAGTCAAATTACTTATGGGTCTTACTTAATATGAACTTGATCATGAACTATGTTGAGGTTTCATAAAAGTGTGACTATTTGAGCATATTATGAGCTATGAATCCATGATCTATCTTGAGACTTGATGAAGGGTTTTAATGTATGTTGCATTAGGGTATTACCAAGTATTGTTAGGTTGATTTACTTCAAATTTTCCTGCATGATGTCACTCTTGAATTTCATGGTTTTACGCTAGTATTGCATACCCACGAAGTGTTTGATAAAATGTTCAGTTTAAGGTTCTTGATCTATTGATGATCCATTGCATGACCTATGACTTGTATGACTTTATGATGATGAAAGGATGGTATATATGTGTTGATTTCATGAAAAGTATCCATAGTGTTATGAGTTAACCATAACCAATTGAGGGGTTGCTACCTCAATCACCTTGGATGGGGGTGGTGTGCCATCAACCAAGTAAGGGGTTGATACCCCAATCACCATGGATGGTAGGGTATGACAACTATCAACCAATTGAGGGGTGATACCTCAATCACCTCTGATGGGGGTGGTATGACATCAACTAATTGAGGGGTTGATATCTCAATCACCATCTATGGTAGGGTATGACAACCATCAACCAATTGAGTGATTGATACCTCAATCACCTCAGATGAGGGTGGTATTCCATCAATCAATTGAGGGGTTGATACCTTAATCACTTTGGATTGGGGTGGTCATGTCCATCAACCAATTGAGGGGTTGATTCCTCATTCGCTTTTAAGGGGTGGTCTAACTTGGATTCCAAGTACTAAGTTTTCTTGGTTTATGATGATGGTCAATTCTTACACATGTACTATGTTTCTATACAAGCATGTTTTACTTCAAGCATTGATCATGCATGCCATGTTGCTAATATACTATCTCTTACGATTATGCATTTTGATTATGTTGCCTATCCATTGTTGCATTGCATCGTACATACATAGTACATTCAAAGGTACTAACACATACTCTATGCCTATGTGATGTTACCATGTAGGAACCGGAGCTCCTCACGATCATCCTCGTCCTCCATGTGTCTAGTACTATCTTCTCAAAGCAAGTTTGGTGAGTCCTCAACTCCAGGGACAATATCTCTTGTTCTTATGCTATGTAAAGACTCTCATTATCTAAATATATGTTTTGACTATGAGGGTGTTGGCCCCCCATCCTATCTATATATTAGAGGTGTTGTTGGATCTTTATGATATGTTAATGCAAAACTATTGTCTTGTTATGTTTCTATGGTACCGAAGATGTTCCTTAGCCCCGTTGTCCCTTTTTACTATCTCTTCTATTTTTGTTTTATTGCTTCTGTGATCAAGGATGTGTAATGATATGCTAAGAGGCTTGCTTGGGGTCCCTTCTGGTTCTCCATTCGTCGTGTCACGTCTAGGCCCTAGGCTTGGGTCATAATATGATTTAGATCCTATGATAATCAGAATCTGACAATAATAGTAGTAAGAAAAGGCTAAAGTGGATCTGAGATTACATAAATCCACGCAGAGGCAGGTGGCCGTATGTGGTGCTAGAATCTTCGGGATCCTTACCTGCTTGACTTGTTGCTGCTCTGTCGCGACTTCTTCCCTTTGGTATCAGAGCATTTGAATCATATTATTTGTGTTTATAATCCTACAAACTTATCTTATTATGAATTTGGCACAGTTAAGAATATCTACTTATTTGTTATATATTTATTTATGAATATGCCTGCTTACTTATATGTATTTAACAAAGCTTTTACTTATTCTGGAGATGTAAGGTTTGCTATGAAAACTAGTAAACTAATGCAAAAATATCCACTTACTTTTCAGCTTAGACTAGCATATACATCTTATTTACCTAGGATAGAAGGTATGTTTGGAAGATTATTAATGGACTTAAAACATGTTATAGGACCTTCATATATACCCCACATATTTAGTTGGACTTAAAACATGTTATGTTCCTCATATTTTATCATTTTTTTGAACAACTAAATTGTAGATGAACATATAAAAGGGATGTATGAATTAGTAAATCATCATTACCGAAACAACATAGTAGAAGATGAATCTAATACCTCAGTATCTAGTCAGGATTACCAAGATGATGACTAATATGAAAAATACTAATGAAGAAACACACCTTAAAATAGATATAATGAATAAAAACATAATTGAGATAAACAAATTCATTCTTACGACAATAATGGACCAGCTAAAAGAAATAAAAAGAGAAATAGAAAAGGTAAAGTCGGAATTAGAAAAATTAGAGAATACTAAGACTAAAATGTTAGATAGAGATGAACAACTAAATGAACCAAAGGATAAGACAGACTATGTAAATATTCCAAGATTAGGTTGGATGTTAACTAGGGAACCACCTAGTCCTAATAAAATAAAACAAGAATTATGAAGAGAGGAGAATACAAAGTAACAACCTACATAGAAAATAATAAAACAAAAGAAGTATCCAATCTAAATAGAACATTTATTAAATTAAGTCATAATTATAGGCTTATGGAAAAAGAAGACAAGAACATAGAAACACCATTGGAACAATTGGTGAGGCTTACTAAAGAAAATAAAGTAGAAGACCAAGAGCAAGAACTATACCCAGTAGAAAACAACAAAGAAGAATACTGCGAAGATCTGAATATTAGTTTAAAAGATATATATAAGAAACTTACCAATATTGAAAATAAGATAATGAAAATAGAAAAAATTATAAATGAGCAAGAAATGTACCAAGAAACTAGATTAGAAAGTGACAAGTCACATAGTAAAGAATTATATGAAGAAGAAAAGGATGCACAACTAAGAATACAAGTAATTAATAAAATAGAAAATAATTTGGAAGAAGATGACTCAGATACTTATACTAACTTAATAGAAAAAAATGATAAACTAAAAATAGAAAATAATGAAATAGCAAAAGAAGAGAGTAATGACACAAATGGGATTATAACAAATCATGTGAATATGGATAGGCAAGATAATTTGGATAAAAGAGCAGGGAATTGTACTACTTTTAATATAGGGAGAGATAAACAATATAAGAAAAAATATGAAAGCAAAACAAGAAATTACTGGGAGGATCATAGAAATGATAAAA